>JAGXCT010033495.1:0-35408 GCA_022495035.1 Philopotamus ludificatus | reverse complement strand
GAAAAAAAAAAATATATAAATAAAAATAAATAGTGCGCTTGTTACAATGATCTCGGGATTCGTCAATGATTTTCATAGTACATATCATCATCATCATCATCACCATCATGTCTTAACGAGGTGAACCGTTCTTAGTCCACTGCAGGACGAAGACCTTTTATAAATGGTTTAAATTTATCATTTCGTGTTATTTTAATATTGTAATATACATAATTATGTGTGTTTTTATGAGTTCTTGTGTAATTGAGCGCGAACTATTAAATTAAACGACATACGTAAATATTTAAATAAAATCTTCTGAAACATTAACCGCGGAGGGTTAAATTTATGCAGTTATTTTCTACTGTTATGAAATATTTTTGCAAAATGCGAATTACGACATTTAGTATGTATTTTGCATTTATACAATGATGCAATTATTCTGATTTTCTCTAAACCGTTTATATCGCTGCATATATCTTAGCATAATTTTACTAAATTTGCATTTGAAATATTTCTAAACCCGCTCGAATTAATATTCATACATACAAAGTATGTTATTATTTTGTTATATATATTTAATAAAGCCGAAAAAATAAATTCGCGGCTATTTTATTCTAAGTTTATTATTTAATATAAATTTTGATAAAAGCTCGTTTTGATTACTAACTGCTTCTGATGATCCAATATTTTTTTGAGTTTATTAATCATAGGTTTAACTCGTCGTTCAAGGGTTTAATATTCGATATCTCCCGCATCTCATTACGTAGAACGAAATCTATCCGATGATCGATAACTGATCGTGTTGCGGTCATCATGCTAATAAATTTACCAATAAATAGCCTAACCGGCTCAACAAGTGTACAGAGCAACATTTTATAAGTACATCCCATCTACGTGGTCTCCAAAGGCATTGCTAATGGTCCTTCCGCCTATCTTATATGGCCGTTGTCAGATACCAGTTCATTTCCTATGAATAATTTATGCGTGCATTATTGTATTTTTTTTTTGTGTACAAACGATCAACGGACCAGATCTGTCTGCTTTGTCGTTGCGACATTTTACAAACCGATGGGTCAATGGCACCAGCTGTAATTTTAATTGGGATGTGCTTTTTGGGTGCATACCTCGCTTAAAATTTCAAACGTGTCGACGGAATTATCGGAATTTGCATTTGTGATCCACTTGTGAAAAGATCCATTGAGACGATCGGAGAGATTTGCGAATGCAGATAGATGATGATGATGATGATGATGCATAGCATTTTCTGCTGTAAAATAATTTGCATAATTCACTTACATTGTCTGTTCTCGGCGGAACGGTATAATTTCGCGATTATATCCGTTCGCTTTATTACAAAACTATCTATCAATATTATGTGTATCTGAAATTGAATATTTATTCCGCGATGAAAATCATGAAACAATGGCGTATTATGCGTTTACCATATTCTAGAAAATGGCATATAAAATTAAATTAACTTAATTGGCTGGAAAATTACCGCGAGGAAAACAGTTTTCACGTCTGGCATTATTTTTTCCGATATTTCATCATACTTCAATTGTGATTCATTTTTCTGATGACTATCAAATTATTGCACGTCTATACGGATACTCTGTGTGAATTATATTTGACTTACGTAGGTATAATCAAATATCTTATCACTATTGTTATTTTCGGCATTCGTTTCATCGTCTCATTTGCAAATATGATAAAAATATATTTGTTCAACTCTCGTCGGATCTATTAAAAATTTATAGATTTTACAAAGTAAGTGAGCGATAGTAAACTTTTATGGTTATATATAATCGACTTTAACGTATCAATATAACGTTTTACGATGTAACAAAAGCGAAGAATAGATTGAGAAGATTTCTAAGCATCTTTGCGAATTTTCTAAAACTTTCCACTTTGATATGCAGTTTGTTCAATTTTATTGTGAATGTCGCATATTAATACACTCGATCCTCGATATACGCAATGGGATACGTTTTGCAAAAATTCGCAATAATCAAAACCGTGAAAATCGAAGCATAGAACGGATTCGTAATCGAATCCTTGATTTATTCAAAAATTGTCGCATAAATTAAGACTTGAAATTTATATAAAATATATACGTGTGTTTTATTAAAAATTGCAGAAAACACGTACGAAACATAAAGTCAAAAACTCATCCCTCGATTTGTGCGATAGATGCGATTCACGAAAAACCGCGCAAAAAAGACTTTGAGTTCATACAGAATCATGAATCATCATACCTTGAAATAAAAAAGCCGCCCAAAAAAGACTGAGTTTATACAATACAAATAATTAAATAGTAATTAAAATTAGAATATTTTTTAATTAGATTTCTATTCTTAATATTTTTTATTATTATTTAATTTAAAATAATAATGTCTTTTTTTTAATCGAATATCAGATCAAACTCTATAAATGGGTCTTATTCAATTTTCCAGTGGATATCTATTTAATTAATTTGTAAAAAAAAATATAATGAAAGTGTCTCATTAGATTCGACTAAAAGTGGACAGTGTGGAAAGGGTTAAAAATTAGTTAATATAATCTGCAATCAAAGTAGTCATTTATACTTTTTTTTTATTGACCTATAATGTATATTGAATATTTTTTTGCCTGAAATATTCTCAATTTTAAACCTTTTATTAGTGTAGAGCAGGGGTCAACAACCTTTTTACTAGCAGGGGTATATTTAAGAAATAAATATATACAATGGGATGAGGGAGGAGTAATATTTTAAATGAAAATGTTAATGCAACATGAATCTATTAAAAATGTTTAAATGGCGAGGATGAATAAAAAAATTACTAAAAAGTGTTTGTTGTTCAATTATCTGAAATTTTGAATTCAAATATTTGTACTGCAGGCACTTTAAAATTATTCCACGGGCACTTTGTTGCTGAACCCTGGTATAGTGGCTCGATTAGTTATTGAAATATCCAATTGAAATCAATAATGTTACTCAACACATTTCTAAATCTTAATTTCTGATTTTTGTGTTTACGTTAAATTTCGCTGAAAAAATATTTCAACTGCATTTTTTTTGTCTGCACAAAACGAGTACGATACTAATCGAGGGATGGTGTACTAAAATGAAATTCTCTGAAATGAATACTCCGATAAAAAAGGTTTAAAACAAAAGTCGAATGCTGTTTCAATTCAGCTCAGATGCGATTGTTTGATGACATCCAGCATTTTCTTACATTTTCAGCTACTGTTTGGCCCAAGACACAATAGGCCGCAGTTCCATTATGTCTTGTCCACACTTTCTCACAGCCGGCGCCAGCTTACTATGAATTATTCATTAAGGGTAATCACCATAGCGCACACCACAGTCCACCCAGTGATTCCACATTAATCATTATATGCGATAAATAAAATGGAGGCACCATTTCTGCATTCCAATCAAGTCGCGACCGCTGAAAATGCCGGGAATTTTTATTTCGTATTCAGAGGGCGAGCCGCGGGAAAAATTCCATCGATTTTTTTTTCAATACAAGATCAGCGCAGACCGCTCCCGGCCACGGTCAAATTGGCACCGACTGTTGACTTAGGTTCGAGAATGTGACGGCAATTGTTACGTAAGGCGTTGGCGGGGGGCCTCTGATTCAATGGCGCTGCATTTGGGCTGCTCCGCACGTTGCCTTGTGTCATTCTGGTTATTTATCTATGTGGAATATCAATAACATCTTTTTAGTGCAGTTGGCGTATCGTTCTGGTTACCAACTGCAGAGCTGTGGGAAACCGTCTCAGAGCCACAATAACGCGATTGGACCAATGCTACGGTTCGAAATGCGGGCGGTGTCTGGTGTGACGAATTAATTGGTTCCGGAATACTAATAATTATGTGAGAATATCACAAGGCGTATCATATGTGGTACATTTCAATATCGTGTGATTGGCCTTTAATTTGAAGAAAAAATGCCGCCACTTCCATCTCGTTTATTGGCCAATACGATGAGAAAAAAATCGATATTATAATTTTGTATCATAATATAAGAGTTAATCTGTTAGAATTATATGTAGAATATTAGAGGGACCCGAAAGAAATTGTGCATTTTTATTATGAATGTAAAATACATGTTTTTTTATATATTTCTTTTACATATTACGTTAAAACATAATTTTCATCATTATTAGAAACTGTTTTCCATTTTCCTTTTTTGTAAAAACTTTTCTGACTTGAATCTAAATACTCGTTTGAGTGGTTTTCTTCGACATCAGTTATATTTCGAATACGCTTTTCTTTCTAATTGAAAGGAGCAAGGTCTGTAGAATATGAAGGATGTGGCAGTCTCCCTGTATAGCTTCCGATTTTTTTCTTGCTTTATGAGGGCGTCCATTATTGTGGTGAAGAATTATTTCCTTTCTGTTAAATAAAAGTGTTCTAATCCGAAGCGGGTCTTTGCCACCTGGACCCTACGCGATCTCCTCCAGCTCGCGCTTCTTCTGTCCACTTTCACCAGCAAAGACGAGTCGAACTTAACCCTAAGGCCAGGCTTGCGATGGATGTTCTCCAGGTTATCTAGGCTCTTCAATACAGGCCAGGTCACCTCAGACATAAGCCCGGGAGCTAAGCTGTCAACGCGCGAATTGTAACAATAATAATCAGACGTGGGTAGGGCCGATTCGTATTTAATTGACCGTCTGATCGGATGATACGGGCTCCTTCGATAAGCACATCTGTCTCAGAATCAGCACTGAAAGCGGCCTCGGCTTCTCATAGTTCCGTAGAATCTACGGAATCACGATCGCGCCCACGTCCGATACCGACACGCGACAACACTCAACTCTATTTTCTCTCTAGAGAACATAGATCGATCCTTTGATTTGTTTACCCCTATTTCAATAAATCATAATGAATTATTTCTCTTACATTCCACACAGAAGAACCTTTCGGAGTGTTAAACCAGGCTTAGGGGTCGGAACGGGAGTTTGATTCGGGAAAAACTATTGCCTTTTTTTGACTTATGTTATCGTAAATGATCCAATTCCCATCTCCATGTCGAATTCTTTGTTGACAATAAAGAATTGCATGCGTTTTCAGCTCTATTTTGTTATTTTCGTCGGATAATGTGTGCTGTGTGCAAATGTGGCCAGTACAGGTAACTTGGATATTTGAGTCACTGCTATAACTCCTTGATGGTTAATCGAGCATCCGACTCGACCATGGGTCTCAATATATCATCGTCATATTTAGACGATTGTCCAGATTCGGATGCATCTTTTTTTAGGTTTCTATTTCCCAATTTGATCCTTTGAAATCTAAATTGACATCTACATGCCGTCAGCACTTCACTATAAATCTATTTAATAACTTTAGTGACTTTGCTGGCATTCAAGTCCTGATCGGAAAAATGGTTTCAATATCTAGTTTCGAAAATTTACTTTTAACAATAATATACATTTTATTACTCGTAAATAAAACTAAACAATAAATCTAAGTAATAAAAGCTCTCAGACATGCTTCTTTCAACGTGTCTGGAAACAAACTGCTCACAAACATTAGGTTATAATTCTTCCGGCTCCTCCTAATATTTTTTTCATTTTTTCAATAATTAATGAAGTGTCTTTGTAGAGTACAGTATTCTTTTATTCAATTAAAAATGTATGGATCAGCTAACATGCGATATAGCACTCAACAAATTTCCGGCACGCCACGGGATCACCCTTGCTGCACCACTCTGCAGATCCACTGCGCCAAAGTGCACCACTCCACGTGCATTTGCCACCGTACCGTAATATAGAAAATTGGCAATATCGCCGATATCATCTGACATGTAGTAGCACGTCCGCGAGCACGTACAAGTCGATTATCGTTCCCGCCGCAATCAATTTCACGGCGAGTGAGAGAGTTCTAATCTCTGTTTGGGATTCATAAATCTGAGTGCTCATTAGCCACCTCGGAGGTCAAAACGCCGCGTTTCATTAATTCCGTGACCTGGAAATGAATAATTTCGACCGGCTACCGGGCACATTCCGGCTCATTCAATTCCGACTCTGTTGAATAACGCAAGTGTTGACTTTTTTGCTCTATTCTGACTCATCCGCGGCATAATTTTCATCTTAGCGAGTATGTATAGAAATTTATGATTACTGCTGGCAAGTATTTTAGCACGAGCCATCTTCGAAGCCAAGTTTTTTTCACTTTATTTATACAAATTTGCATATTTTTCATAAAATCTTATTATTAATAATGCAAAGAATTTGACCGGTATTATTATTCTGCAAAATAATAATCATTTTAGTTGCGGCAATGTGTAATATCGCGGAAAATGATAGACATCCTTTGCAATTAAAGCGCTATTTCTCAAATCCATTGTTTGCGATTTTCTTTGGTCGCTGTACCCACCCGAGTGAGTGCGAGATTTTAATTTTCTTTTAACCGTTGTAGCTGGAATTTATTTTTCAATGGCATGGCCAAACCGATTTCTTGCAGTTGTAAACAGTCACACGCTCGTTAATCACATTATCAACGGCGTTCAAAGACCGCCGGATTGTGCAGAGTGCAACCTTGACGCGTCTTCCGTCGGCTAATCTGAGAAGGATGAGTTGGCGTGCTGCTCCATACGTGGGAACGACGACAACTCTCTCCGAATAATTGTCAAAGCGTAATTGAAGCAAATTATTTGTCATTTCTACCAATTCCACGTGTTTGTATATGTCTGTGTCATTCATTTTTTTTCTATTTTCCCGACAAAGATTATATATTTTCTTGCGTTTGCTTCCCATCACTATCTCCACATGCTCAATATGCCAAAGTGAAATTATTAAAATTGTTCCGGACTCCGTTAAGTCGCCATCATATTGTTAATTCTTGCAAATGTCAATAGATATTTTATCATTAATATGAGGGTGTGTCAAAAATTATTTGCACTTGGTATGCACGTCCGCATACCTCCGCCCACACTGTCGATGATCCACAAAAAACTTCGTTTCACGCTGTTAAAGCACCATCCCTTATTAATCTTGATCCTTCTGTATCAGATTTTATTTGTTTTATACCCTAAAAGCAGATTTATTTATGATGACAATATAAACTCAACGGTGTATTGGTTTCTTTAGCTCGTCTTAAGCTTGTTGATACACGAACACAGTGAATGAACATCTAAATAAATTTTAGCCTCATATAATTTAAGCTAACCGCGACTAGCCTAAACTGGTGGATATGTTAAACTTCCGGCGAAATCTATGAATTCTTTATGACACTGACCTGGGCGGAGGTTTAGTAAATTTGGGAGACTCATGGCCCCCACATCTTTAACACCTTTATCGAACTTATATATTGGTGAGTAGCGCTCTGGAATTATGCTGACATATCTCTCATATCAATCATTCATCGTAATCGTCGTAATAGTAAAATAAAATAATACTCCAAATTATGTAAACTATCTGAATATACTCAAAAATTCTATAAAGCTGGACTCTTTCCGTGCCGAATCGGTGACGGATGTGCTGCCGGAGGTGCCTGCAGCATCCGATCAGACGTTCAAGCAAAAATGACTCGGTCCTAACCACGTCCAATCATTATTGTTACAATCTGCGTTCTGACAGATAACCTAGAGGACAACCAGCGTAACCCTGGCCTTAGGGTTGAGTTGAACGCGTCTCTGTTGGAGATTGCGTAATGGTCTTCGGCTGGTAAAGACCTGCCTCGGGTTAGAAGGCCATTGAAATAAAATAATAAATAATATTTCATCAAATCCTCGAACCTTCCCTCTCGCTTCTGAATTCACTTTGTACTACCCTAATAATATTAGGAGTATTAGAAAAAATGGGTATGTTTTTTACGTTGACTTTTTTTTGGGGTTTCGCTTCGATCGCCTCCCTTTCAAGTCGTGTTATGTGTCATTTCGGTGACCTTGTGATTTATAAAATTCAAATTTAACAACCCAGTTTACAATAGCTCAATTTTTACCAAGTTCCCAATCTAATCCAGTTACGAATGTTGCTTAGCCATGACAGCTTCTTTCTTCCCAACCACTGTGTACCTTCCACTTTTCCTTTCATGATGGTCTGCATAGGTCAATACTTTGATCTACGAAAGATGTGTCCAAAGTATTCAATTTTACTATTTTTCGGTGTACAGAAGCTCCTGCTCCTTGACAAGGTGGTATTTTATGTTATTTTCTGCTACAAGTAATTTTGAATCAGATGATAATGTCCTTGGTATCATTTTTATTTATTTATTTAACTACGATGGATGTATGGCATAACAGAAAAATACCAAAGCACTATACACCCATATAAAGATATTAAAGATGGAAGGGGTGCTAGTCTCTCACACTAATATTCCCCGCAGTTTTCAAACCACGACACTGGTTAATTTTAATATTATTTCAGTTGGATTGAAATTTATATTATCTATTCAACAAAGGATATATGACATTCATCATCATCATCATTTGTCAGCCACAAGGCTCTCACTCGCTGAGGGCATGGGCCTTACCAAACTCTCGCATGGTAGTTGAGGCCAAAGGAACCTGGGTGTCACACGTGACGCGAAGGCTACCCTTTTGTATCTAAAGGTGGCTCACAAATCTAGTTATGGGTTTTTTTAAGAGCCTCACACGTGACGTGAGGGCTCCCCTTTCGTGTCCATACCGCGGGGACCCGAGCCGTCTTGGTATGCGGTTTTTTGTAGAGAGTTTCCCTCTCTTGGCCATTGCTGGCATTGGACGTACATCTTCTACCATGTTGGTATCGGAATTAACCCTCTCGACTGTGTCCAGGCAGTAGCAGGGGGTTTGTCTCGGTATTCGTTTGTTCTCTTCTCTAAGGTGTTATCTGCTTTTAACGAGTGAAACTTAATTAATTACAACGTTCTAAACTACCTACATAAATATATTTTTTTATAAAACATGCGGATGCATGTTTTATAAAAAAAAATATAGCATTGCCCTTGGCCTATGTTATAAAGAGATCCCGGAATTCATAGTTTTCGTCGGACACCTATCCGACTACTAACTTAGCTCAGTCGAGGTAAACTTGCATTATCGAAACATTATGCATGTTACTCACAAGCCATAAAACTGATTGATATGTAATTCTAACAGTAGACAGAAACAATCTGAATTTACTACTCGTCATTCATACAGGAAATCAACTTAAACGGTTCCATCGTTTTCTAAAATGGTGGTTTTTTACCGATTAAACTATCTCGTGAAACTTCTTGACTTGAGAAATTATTGAACAGGAAGCAGGGAGTAAAGGAGAACTCTAAAGCGAGTCGCATATCTTCCAACATTTCATTGCAAAAAAAACCCGAACATTTGATACTACTTAAAACCTGCTTTCGTATAGAAACACATTATATTATGTATCGATCGATCTTTATTGCCATTTTGGATACGTTATTTGAATTTGATCACACACGTGCTCCGATTACTCTTAATTTTTTGAATACTTTCGCATGCAAAACTTTCGTTTGCTCCACATTTTATACAGCCACATGATTCACAATACGTAATCATGAATTTTTCACAGCTCTTTTCGCACATTACCGCGATACGTCACACGGCCATCGTGATTTCGATATCGAATGCAAATTTTACTATGGGCTACTGCCCCAAATCGTGACCTTCGCCGCCGTCGTCGCAGCATCGTGACCGTGCACGGACTGTGATCGATTGTAACGAATCTATCAACATATCAACACTTGAATTAGACCCCTGACACCACCGTGGATTAGAATTAGAAATATGGCGCGAGCCTCATCGACGGTGGGTAGAAGGCGTCTTGTAAAACCCGACTTCGATTTATTGTCGTGGTTCGTTCGGAAAACGCACGTGTTGTTTCTTCATCCTTGGTGTAAAAAAAATGTTCATTGAACGCTTATAATGGTCGCTGGAGCATTAAGTATAATTATGGCTATTAATTTTAAACGTTTAAAGATCAATGTAAATCCCGATGAAACCTAATTTCTCTTCTGTGGCAGTTGTAATTCACGCTACTCTGACCATCGTGCAGAAGCCGTCCTACTGACATGGCTGACAGTGGAATCGATTAATCCCATTTTATTGTCTATCCATCGATCGATGTACACTCATTTTTTTTATATAAAAATGCTACACGTTGAAGAATATTTCATAGTTTTGTGATCTAACCGCTCGTCGATGTCGTTTTAATCCGTGCGCAAGATTTCTAATGTTCCATCGATTCTATTCATCGATACAAAGCAAACTGTTAACATTCTTCGATTTCAATGACAGTGATTAAATTTTGATAGTTTTCCGGTTTGGTACATTTCAGTAAATCGAACATTTAAAGCGATTTGTATTAATAGCTTTATGATCTTGTTTGTTTATGTATTTTTTATTGTGGCAATAAACGATTATTGCTTTTCATTATATATCATTTGGCTCTTTTATAGCCATAGTTATATAAATACATGTTGCACGCCAATGGACGGCATTAAAATTATGAATGCATTTTCAATGAAGGCACCGATTTGAATGCCTCTAATCAGTTATGAGATTAGCGTTGATAATTTTCTTATATAGTCATTATGCCACTGTGTCAGGGGTTCACTATTACTTTGACGCTTTTAGATATATATAATGAAAGTTTAACGATCTATTTGCGAATTATATTTATCTCCGCAAAATCGCTCGAGGTAGTATTAAAGCAGTTGAACGCCACTTAACACATGTAATCGACGTACTATACATTATTTCTGGACGTATGATAATTTAAGTTTTATAGACAGTGTTACTGTTGACTGTAAAATGTTATCGTGATCTTGATTCAGACTTGGCGCATAAATTAAGCCGCAGAGACAGTAACGTGCGATTATCTATACGTTTCGGAAAATTTTCATGGTCACATATGTGGTATTCTAATAATTTAGTCTTATGTTGAACGATAAATCTTTTAATACGACAATGAGTTATGGCAAAACTTAAATTATTTATTTTGTACATTTTCGTCAGGAATATTTATTGCTTGCTCGTTAAGGAGGTATGTATTTTTTTTATTTTAAAGTTTAAGTGTGAGAAAATCCTTGAAGTATCGCATTAGGAATCCTGCATCGTTTATATTTGAGTTTTAGTGTCTTTAAATTTATCACTCTTGTTAATTTACTTTAGAAATCAGTGATCTCACGGGCGTGATAGGCAGTGATGCTGACCACTATGCCGCTGAGGAGTTTATTATGTTGTTCCTCGAGATTTATTTCTTGCGCTCCGTACATATAATTAAATAGAGTGGCATTGTGTGGCGGAATGAATAATTTAATGTCACCCGTTGAGCACAAATGAAAGTTAAATGCATTGGTTTCGCAATTGGACAACATCTTTCACTGCAGTTGCATTCCGTCTGCAATTTTTCATTGTTAACCAGTTTCATTTGTTTCCGAGCATGTTTGCCGACTCGGCGACACTTGTCGGAAGCTTTCAATCAAAGCTCTTTCCACTGTTGTTGTTGTTGTGTGCAAGAATTGGGTGAAATCGCCGGTCGCCCTGGTGTACAGTTAGCGGACGATGACAGGTTTCGAGAACCGGAAATTGTCCAACCTGAACGACGTTGTATTGGACCTCTTAAAATGTTGTAGACCGTGGTCATCTCGCATGTATTGCACGTGCCGATGACCCATATATCTTGCACATGGTGTCTTCTTCGCCGATTATACGGATGTATTTATTGACATTGTTGATATAAATTGTTTGATATAAATTTCATTATAAAAGCTCTACGTTATCGTTGACATATCCGACTGCATAACAATAAATATTGCGTCCTCTGATAGGACTATCGAAGCAATGATATATATTCCTCTTCTCATTTATATAATTTATTTAACTCATCAGTTTATAGTTCTAATATTTTGTAGTTATTGCGCAAAAGGACGTAATTTTATAATCACAATGACCAATGGGTAAAAAAGTTTAAAAAAAAATGGCGCAACTAACAACTGGTTTAATTCACGAGGGCTTGCAATTCGCTAGGAGTGTGAAAAAGCATTTTCTCACTTATGATCCTAACCTAGGAAAAATCGTTTTTTTTTCTCTCAAAAATGATAATTTCAATTAAACTTAGGCTTATCATCATCATCA
The DNA here is from genome assembly GCA_022495035.1 of Philopotamus ludificatus. Lineage (NCBI taxonomy): Eukaryota > Metazoa > Arthropoda > Insecta > Trichoptera > Philopotamidae > Philopotamus > Philopotamus ludificatus. The sequence goes on along the minus strand of JAGXCT010033495.1, from coordinate 23,361 downwards.
TTTGGCAGGTACAGGCCTTACCCGACTATCGAATGGCAGTCGAGAGCAAGGGAGTAGGGGTCTCAATACTCTCCTATTACGTTCCAACCCGTCTTGAAGAGGTTTCTTTCTCTTGGTCATGTATTTTCTACCACTGCTGATATCTGATTTTCCCCATTACTGTATCCAGACAAATGGGAGGGGGTTTGTCTCGATAATCGCTTTGCTCCCCATCAGGGGTTCTGGCGTGACGAGTCACAGCTAGCATTAATCTGTAGCGTAATAGCAATCCTTTTATCATGGTAAGGACCTTTTCAAAGGGAGGTCCCCTAATTGAGTTAAAAGTAAAAAAAACTAACATAAGATTAACAGTTTGTTTTAATAAAAATTACGAATTTATAAAAATGATAAATTATAAACAATATGATTATTATATAAAAATGACTTTAAAAGTTGAATAAAATTACTTGTCAGATGACATTTGTTGAATGTAAATTAGTACTTTTTTTATTTAATTGACTACACTGGATATTATGGCATAACATAATGATGCCAAAACGCCATCTGATCATTCGATAATGATTCTAAGAGTGAGTCTCTCACACTAATATTAATATTCCCCCCAGTGTCAAACCACGACACTGGGGGGGAATATTAGTATGTGTAATTATGATTTTAAAAGTCGATCGATTGAGACTCGTCAGCTATCGATTGATGAAATCTCAACTTATATTCTTAAGGGAATATCAGATTTCCTGATAATTAGAAATTCAACACCACAGGACATTTTTAACAAACAAAAAGCTTCGTGAGCTTTTGATACATTAGACGTGTCTTTAGTATTTTTTTTTTAAATTTAATACATCTTCACATGATTTTCTATACCACTTCAATATGTCTTTGAATTCTGTGACTTTTTACACGGTTTTTAGTGAAAATCTACCGTGTAAAATAAAGTTGAGTGCATATGAATTAGCGCTCTAGTCCATTTTCGATTTGGCACAACATATATAATTTGCACAATATTTTTACATCTTGATAAAACATATTACAATGAAAAATCATCGCGACTCACCCGTGAGACGCTGATGTTCAAGTGGTTAGGCAGAGAGACAATTATCACATAATAATCGTCGTGTTCGCTGTATTTCCTCAAGTTTGACCTGCGATGTGGTTCATGTGTGAGATCTAACATTGACATGAATGAGAAGGACATTGCCGATTAAATAACAGCGTCTCAAGTGGTACGATAAGAAACTCTAACGTCGGTTAATAGTTGTCTGCTGATAATTATGCCGTTATTAATATAAGAAATCGAAAAAATAATGCCTTTGAAAAGCCTTTTTTCCGGCACAGAACTGTATTTTGGCCTTAATTGGTGCAGCATCCCGTTTCTGCCTCTACCTCGTGATTTTTTTTATTATTATTTTTAAGTATAGTGGTGGATAGTGGATACATCCTCGCACGTGAATAAAATATGCAGGAAATCCTCTGTTTAATTCGAGCTTAGAATTACTATATACACTAAACAATGTCTAAGCACGATCATTGTTTATGTAAAATTATAAATTTGTTATTTTTTTAGGATTTATATCCTTTGCTTATTTACCGACACTGTCCATAAATATGAAATTAATATAAAGGATCGTACGTGCGTGTTAATTGCCAACTATGCAGATGACGTAACATTTCGGCTACGTATCCAATTAACTAATCAGAGACTCTTGTCTAACATGACATTTTAATGTAATCCTACATATTAATAATGCTTAAATATTTATATTTAGCTCTATACCCCATTAATATTTCATTAACAGTGCCTCGAGCCAATAATATCCGACGGCGGCGCGCTAATGCCATTCTTGTTTACCGTCAAACAATCCATTGGCCGCCGAGCTTCGGAAACACATTATGCGATGAAGGTTAAGTTTGCAGATGAACTTGCATGGATATATTGGCACGATCGAGGGCCATAGAGCAAATGCATTAGGCTGCTTTCTAATCATCGTCGCAGATAACTTAAATTTCGTCACAGTAACTGTAAAATTCGGTTATATATATAGTCAAAATGTCATACGGCGATCTGATGTACTGGTTTTTTGTAATTTTTCCTATATCGTTTGAGCAAATAACCGCAGGGCCCCCTATTTATTATGTCTGTTTGAGTTGTTAACAACGAAGCGCGATGATATGTGCGCGAGCGCATGCAAGTATCAATTACAAGAGGTGTTGCGCAACTTGAACGAAAACAGCGTTTAGTACCGTTTTCGGATTATAGGCCCAGTGATAAACGGTATGAATGAGCGATAAGATTTTGTTTCCTTCCAGCTAATAACTGTCTGGCACTTCCTGGACATGGCCTTTATTTAGATAAACTGTAAAAGTAGCTTTTATGAGAGCTTTTGTGATAGTGATATCAACGAAACAGAACATTCATTATTTTACTAATAATACTCGTTACTTATACAGGCGGACCTCGGCATTCCTGAAATGATTGGTAACCAAAAAATGTACTTAACTACGTGCATATACTAATATGTACTAACTAAGTACATATTAAATAAAAATTATATTCTCTTAATAAACCTGTCAAGGGCTAGTTGTATTTTACTACATTTTTCTTTTTTTCGTAGAGAGTTCTGTAACATGCAGTACTATTATGGATCGCCCTACGCACTTCAGATATGCGTTCTCCATTGGGATCACATTATTCCATAATATTCAAAAATGTCTCGAGATGTGTAAAAGCTTCGTTCATGTTTTTTATTGTTCTCACTTTCAATTTGTATAATATTTTCGTTCTCTTGTCGGTCCATTAGAAATTCATTAGTCAAGAGTTCAGAATGAGATTCAATCATCTCATTACCATCTTCACTGTTAAGTTTAGAAGGTTTATGACCAGGGGCAACTGATTCGTCCTTTGATAAGAATGTACGGTTAGGCATCTTCTTCCAAAATAAACCAGTCTCATCTGCATTGAATATTTGACTAGAGGTATATTCTCCATCTTTAATAATTTTGGACAATGACGAAGTAAAGTTTTTTGCAGCATCTTCGTCCGCATCAGCTGATTCTCCATTGAATTTAATATTGTGTAAAGACTACGTTGTTTTAAAATTTGAAAACCAGCCGTTACTTGCATGAAACACTGTGTTTGGAAGGATAGACTTTACGAAGATTCTAATCGTTTACATATTGTGTTAAATAGTTCAAACGATTACATTCAGTTGTTATAATCTAGGATAATCTTGTCATGTGAAAGGATCCAACGGTTTTAAGATTCTATTCCTTTTTATACGCCTCTTCGTATTAAGTTTTTTTTTCTCAGCTATGATGCCTATTTATTGAGATGATTTTATAGTGTTTTGTTTTATCAATTTATTTATTTATTTGATACTCAATTTGCTTTATCATAGAGGGGTCTTGTAGATCATTTCTGATCATTTCCTTAGGCACAAACCCAAGGTGCACCAATGATCATAGATAGCACCTTGGATTGGAAGCGATGTATCAGATTTGAATACCATAGGTCCAGATCGGTCGTAATATAGATTTATAGATAAGCAGTTAATTATTTAAGAATAGTACTATATAATACCAATGTAGATTTTTTTTATTCTAACCCTAATGGCTTTCTCCTATTCAATTCAGGGTTGAGGCAAGTTTTGACATTTTTATACGTTGTCGGAAATGAAAAATATAGACCAGAAATTGTAAATAGAAAGGGGTAAATGATATTCAGAAAAGCGTCTGAAACAAACAATTTTAAATGGTAGAAAATTGATCTAATCGAGCAAGTAAAAACTTTCCCTAATGCATTTTCAAATTCACGGGAGTTTTACTTCAATGCTATGAATAAGTTGATAGAATGTTATAAGTACCGATGAAGATAATTGAATTAATTAAATTATGGGTTCCCAATCTTTTTCCTACATAGACCCACTTATACCAACTAAATAATTTACTTTATAGACCCTCTACGAGTGATGCACATACGATTTGTTTGCACATCCATCATAGAATTTCAAATCTAAAAAAATATATATTTATTGGAGATTTTTTACGAAAATTTTCAGTTTTGAATAGAATTTGAACTCAATTACACAATTAAAGATTTCATGAGAAATTGAGCAAAAACGTAATCATTCAAAGTCTTAGCTTTGATTTTGTTTTTTGCTTTAATACCCAAATGCAAAACCGAATGAAAACTCTCTTGCAAATCTTAGCAAACTCTTTTTTTTTGGGAAACGTTAAAATAATCATTGATGGTGCATCATCAGAAGATGCAGTAGTAACCTAATAGACCCCTCCAACACTATATACCCGTTTCTTAGACTTTCATAGACCCCCAGGGGTCCACCTTCCGGATTTAATCAATAAATCAGCTTAAAAATGATTTTATTTTATATAAAAGAACGCCTAAACATTTGCATTAACCCAATATTTAAAATATATCATTATTTAAATTATCATGTTCACCAAGTTAAGATATTCGTCATCACTGCTTCATACCAATCTTCTACCTATCCACTTCTCTTCACACCACGTATTAAAAAAATGAAGGATGTCAGATATCTTATGATTTTTTTTTCATCTTCTCGATAAAATAACCTTATTTCATATCACATATAATATCCAATCTTTATTTGTCCTGCAACTTGATAGTCTAAGCATCTACTGCACATAGACATTAATCGATTTCGTATCCAAAAGGGTTCTACATCTAATACCAGATTTATTACCATCTTTTAAAATATTATTAATTATAATTATTGTGATTATCGATTAAATTAAATAAAACGCACCCGTTTACAGAATAATCGGCTCGTTATTATAAATATTTTCGACAATGTCGGGTATATTTTGAATATGAAAACTTAAAGTTGCCTGAATGAAATGCTTAAACAAATAAACCAGTCCATACTTAGCTCTGACAGACAGATCACGTTCGATAAATCAAACAACCATAATTTATGGTGTTAACACCGTGTTGACTAGCAAATATTTTTTTTAAAACAGCAGTCGTGATAAAGTGATGGTGCTCGATATTAGCCGGAAATTTGACCGGAATTTTATTACAAATGACGATAATTTGCGGAAAATGCCAATTTTTTTGGAGTAGATTTTTTTTAATTACACCCGCATTGAAAGCCGAAATTATATTAATTACAATTTTAATTTCGCACGCAACACGTAATGCAGAAATTGGAGCGAGATTTGCAAAACTCATCGCGGTGATCGATTAATAGCAAGCGCGATTTATTGTTTCCGCGGCACAAGACGGTTTGTTATTTTTGCAGATGTGCAACAATCACGCAGACGCTGCAGATATTTTAACCCAAATGCAATTTTGCCGCCGTGCGATATTTAAAATAATTTTGCTTTCTAAACACTCTAATCATATTTTAATGTCAACCATTAGAATTGTCAGCTCGGACGCCTACGACGACGTCCAGCAAATGTTCACGCCGGCCTAGTAGATTGGTTGTCGTAATCATCAGCCTTAATGTTAGAAATTCTTAATTCGGTTTAGATTTAAATTAAACGAGCGCTGGAATAAGTCTAGAATTGTTTCTAATATACGCAAGTTTGTCGTAGCGATCGATTGCGACCGATAGCATGTAAACGACTTTAATGGCTTATTGCAGACATTCGAGAGAATATGCAAAGACAGACTCGTGGAAAGCTGATTTTTTACGATTCGCTTTTTTGCAAACAAGTGTAAAATTTAATTGCGAAAGTGCAAGTCGCCGGTTTGCAAAATAATAAATGTCATATGGCACTGGATACTTGCTTGAGATGCCGTTTCTATTTGCATTGATTCACTCACGCCCACTAAAACTTAATTAAGTTAGAAAATATTATACTGCACGTTGCTTATTAAAAGCAGTATGTCTTCATATAATAATGATTTATACCGTGAAATTAGATGGTAAAATTCATTATATCAATGTTTATAAACCGCTTTGTACATATTTATCTGTATTTTAATAATTAATTAGTATATCGGCATCAAGGACTGGTTTTATAGTGCATTTAATTTTGCAGATTGCGAAGATATCAACGACCATGGTGGAGCCAGGATAGAAGCTGGGGCTGGCACATGCGGACTGGCCGAGACTGACGACGAAGGCATCGAAAGGGATTCCGGAGAAGACTTGGTCGAGAATCCGAGAAGATACTTTTCTTTGACGAACGTAATCGAGGTAAAAAATATTCATTATTACAACGCACATAAACGACCGCATTACGAATGAATTAATTTCCTTTTTTTACACGTTCTATTCATAAATTTAAGCGTAATCTCTCACGAAATTTCACCGGTAGAAATATTTTCGCACATCGTGTAAGTCGTAACGAATAATTTATGCTTGTTTTTCGTATGCGTTGAATAAAAACTACTGTATGAATTTATTAGTATCGATTCGGTTTCGGCTAAACGAGAACCCGTTTGTGAACGTAACTGTACATATCGAATTTCGTTAACTGCAGTATGTACTATCGTCGGGTTAGAGGTGAAGGATTTTCACGCATATTTTCTTTCGATCGAAAATTATTAGCGTGTGCTTTTGACACCAGAAATTATTTACATAAGGCTTTACGTAATTCCGAGACATCTCTCTGAGAACAAAATAATATATAATTTCATAACCCTAACTTTCAAACGTGGAACCCTTACACTTATATAACAGTAGTAAGTTTCGACTAGCTGAAGTATGGTTGACCAAATTCTCTGAATAAAGTAACATTTAACTATCGAACCCTATATTTTTTTCTAGGACGATAGCATAGCAATTTAAATCTTTAATTATATAATAAAACCAAAGAATCACCAATATTTTTTCCTTCATCTCTATTTTCTAGATGGATCGATGCGTATTTAAACTTTTTTTTATCTTAAAGTCGAATCTATGAGCTACTCTCATTATATTTCTTTAATAATTAACTTTTTTTCACCCCTATTTTTCTATATCATTATTCAGGTATTTTTTTTAAATTATCACACTTATACAACTATCATATATGCCTAAGATATATACAAAAAATAATTAGATGGTGCCGAAATTCTTTGATTTTTCCTAGGAAATCGTAGATATATAATTTTTTCGAATGCGAATTCATCCACCCTCGAAAACTTAATATCTCGCAAAGTCTCATGTTCATCCGGGTCAATAAAATAAGCCTTTAAATTAAAGATAACTAAAACCTGACCTCGGAATTATTTGGTGTCCCTGGTAGCTATAGTATTGTAAATCTAATATACTTTTTATCCAAATTCTATAATTTTTAAAGCATTTCCAATAAGTGATATGAAGATTTGTTACTACATTAGATTTTTTATTATGCGGTAGATATTGCCAGGACCTTTCTAACTAATACGTTATAAAGGTCCTTCAAAGGTATTTTGTATTTTTTCTACTTGTAGCTTTAAACTTCGGTTGACTTTGCCATTCCCTTTTTTTTTGTTTAACATATCGAGTTATCAAGTTTAGACCCCTAACATTGCGAGGACCCGGGCAGCAACACCACATGTCCCCCCCTTCTGATAGGGCTTAGATACTACTAATTTATTCATTTATTTGACATAGATGACATAACACAAAGTTTCGACAAAGATTCTAAAGATCCAAAGAGAATGAGTCTCTTATACTAATATTCCCCCCAGTGTCAAACCATGACACTGGTTAATTTTTAATATTATTTCAGTTGGATTGAAATTTATATTATTTGTTTTATTATTATTTATTCAACGGAAGATGGATAGCATTAAGTCAATTAATTCCAACGCGTCGAACTATCTACATAAATATTTTTATAAAACATGCGGAGGTAATGGGTTTCTTCTTCTTACATACCACCTGGCTTGTATTATAAAGAATTCCCTGAATTCATAGTTTTCATCGGCTACTAACTTAGCTTCGTCGTGGTTAATCTACATTATCGAAATCGAAGTAATGAATTCTAATTTTGGCTATATTTTTTCATTTGCATATTTATTCGAGTACGCGTAATAATTCAGTAAATGTCTCTAGCGTTAAGGGGGTTAAGTAGTTACCGAAAAGAGGGCATTACATCCCCTAGCATTAGGTGAAAAAACTCGTTCATATTTAATTTACCCTCGTCCGCCTCACAGGAACACTATTTTTGCCATCTGCTTATATGCAATAAAACATGACCCTTCACAGAGACGAAGGTTGGATGTCTCCAAGACGTGGTTCTACGGAAGGATGCTTTGAATATAATAGTAGTGTGTCCTTATTTGAGATTATATGTATGAATAACGAAACGAAACTGTCCCGGTCAAGATAGTCCTTGAGAAAAAAAAATGTGATTCAATGATTAAACTCTTTTTATAATCTCCGTTAACAAAATAATATTTAATACATGCAAATATTTTATTGTAATTGGAACGTTATAGTTAAAATAAAGATTAGACTATATTTTATGGGATATTTGAACGGATATGATTCCGTTAAAATACATTTTTTTGACATGGAAGTGAATATTAATATATGTCGCGTCACCCAAATATTAAAACGTATAGGGCTACCATAAAAAAAACGTGGTGCAATATTAGAAAATTCTCAAGTATCGAACCGTTACCCGCGACCTATGCGTTTAGCATAAAAATGACAAAACTGCGCCTACACAATCGTTTATTTTCCGCTTCCGGTGGGAGATTAGAATTTCGGATATTCGACCGGATCGTTTTGAATTTCATTTTGACCTCCGCGGCATCTCATTATGATCTGGCAAACTTGCGGAGCGCATCGAATAACATTTTTTTGAATAGCGAAAAGAAAGTCAAGCCCACATTCCTACAATATATCATCGTCTGAAACTGATATTGTTTCGGAATGTTGGAAAATATTAATATCTTTGAAATCTGGAATGTGGCAACTTTCTAGTATTGGGCGGCGGCTGACGTATATTTCGCGCTGGACCCGATCGAATCATGATATTTCGTTTGTTTATTATTAAATCGCAACTGTAAATTTTTTGAAACGCCGCCACATCTCCGCGTGATGGATCGTTATGAGCTTTTGAAACGCGTGAAAAACTGCGGCGGATTAAAAAACGATCGGAGTTAACGACGCTTAGAGATTGCGCACTATCAAAAGTGAATTTGGCCCGATCGTATCTGATAATTCCTAATAAATAATGGCATGAACCGATAAATATCGCGTATAGCCGCAATTCACGCATAGATGATATCTATTTGATATCGTTGCAAAAAATATATCCTTACATCGGATGAAGCAAAAATAATTGCACACCATTTTAATCCTGTATCTCAGGTCATCACCATCTGCTATTACACATCGATATATGTTTGTTTAATCATTTCGTAATCACAATACTATTCTTAATTATGCGTGTATGTCCTTGATACTGAAAAGGAAATCCTTGAGCAGCCAGAGCAAACAAAGCGTAGCGCCCAGCGTAGGCGATGGCCATATTTAGGGGCGTAGAGCGTTCACATTTACCAGTTGCCGTCTTGTAAAGGCGTGGTTCAAACCCACCATGGTAGTCATGAACGTTTTTTTTAAAACTATTAATTTAGAAATAATACGCCGGAGTGGTTTTTTAATAGAACGCCAAATCAAGGCAACAGATGCAGTTATTGACTAACATTTTCCACCTGTAATTATATTATTACTCAGTTCATGGAGAAAAAATCTACGTTCACCGCGAGGCGTTGCTGATCTATTATTATGATTTCAAAATTTCATGCGTCGATACGGATCGCTATTAATATTTGTGGGTGTCGATCATTTTTTTTTCTATCCATAAAAACAATGGAATATTATGCGATTGATCGGCCTTCGTTGTGTCGGAGGATATATTGGACTGAGGAATGCGGATATGCAAAAAATATCAACTATTCCTTCCGTATGGTGAATTATGATCGTATTTATTAAAATAATACGAGTTTATTGGAGGTCGTATTTAATCCTAAATTATACAATTTTCCAATTCAGAGATTATTGTCCTTCTTGATGCTTAAGAGCATGTCTTTCATCTGATTAGCCTTATACGATCTACTACCAATACTCACTATGAAAAGCTGCCCCAAGAGCACATTTGTCGTTGACTTCATATGGTTTGAATAGCGTATCTGTAATGTTTTCTCATTCGAGTACCACCATTAGCTTTTTCGAGCTCTCTTCATCATGTCAAATTTTAAAATATTTATTTTGATATATTTGTTATTATGTACAATGCTTCCTCAGTTAATGATGACGAAGTAAAACAGACAGCATGCATATAAGATCTAAATAAATGCTTCGAACACTAATCTCATTAATTTCAATTTAAGCATTGTAATCAATCAGTTATCGCCTGTGCAACAAAATTATGATAATTAATGAGAAATTTGCAATCGATACGTTATTGATTGAAATCGATAATCAAATATTTTAGGTAAAAAAAATACAGTCATCGCCTCAAAAAGATTACCAAAAAGTTGCCGCAACCGGAAGCCGGAATGGAGCGTTATGATAATTTAATTAAATTCATACGAAATAGAAGGAAATTATTATAACATTACATAACCCGTTGGCTACCGGTGTTTAGGCGCGCGCACTGTCGTTACGGTACCTCGGTAGCGCTGAGTGCAGGGCCGTTCAACCTGGACAGGGTGGCGGGTTCGCAAGCCAACAAACACATGTGCGACTCTTAGCTTTGTTCCCGTGTCGTCCGTCTCGGGGGCCCGGGCAAGGGCACGAGAGCGGCAACCTGTTCCTCGAGGAGCTGCAGATTTGTATTGTCGGCTCTAGAGTGCTCGAAGGTACTTACTTGATCTTGCACACGCCCTCAGCTCGCAGATTTTTAATAATGGGCTGTACTCTCGCTTGTTTCATCACATGGGCTGAGTCATGCGCCGCGGTTGACACCAAACCACATATTTATGTATCCACACGTGACCCTGTAACGTTTGTCCTTTTATTTGTGACGATTGGCGTCGCTCGGAGCCGATTGCACACAGATAATCGATAAAACCAGTCCTCGAGGATTTGTCTCGACTGACTAATAATAGCCGAACAAAGGGATCGATTTTACACGCTATATTAGTAAGCACACAATGATCCGAAACAAAAATGTAACTTGAGGAATACGCAGACAATTACGTTTGAGATTTGCTATAAGTTTCTGTCAGGCGGTCGTTGGTCCTTGTTTATTGACACGATTGCCGCTTATTTAATAATACTCATAAAACAACTGCTTTATGGAAGCGATTAGGCCCACGCTATGCCGTATTATTTGTCATATTTTCAATGAATTTATTTATTCGAATTTAACTCCCCATGTGGAGAGCATCGCAGAACTAGGAAATTCGATAACATGACCAATTTATTATTTTAGATCTTTAAATTAATCGCGGGATTGAATGATAATTTGAATGTAGGAAGAATTTATTATGCCCATAATAATTCTAATACGTAAATGTTTCATCTGGAAACACAAAATTAGCTTTTACTCTGAATGAATGTAACAATACTTTCCTTAACATTGGTCATGCATTGTGTTTTTGAGTTTTACCCCGGTGTGGAGGGAAATAAACATATCACCAGAGATGGGAATTTGGAAGGGCTCATCACTGTGGATTTAATAGACATAGTAGATCAATATGACTAAACTAGGAGATACAAACGCTTAAGTAATCGAGGAGTTATTGCAGGCGTAATTTGTTCCCTTTACCAACGAGGACCTCAATAACAAAACAATAATCCATTTATTATCATAAGTTCGGTCAATATTTTTTTTTTGTTGTGTTCAGAAAGGTTATCTCTATATAAAAAAGAATAGTTCGAAACTTCTCAAAGTGTGGTCTGCGTATCAATGAAATATAAATGATTTTGGTTTAACATCAGCGCCAACGAGAACTCGAAACGCGTCCCCCGTACTTCTACGTTGGCCCGCGAGGACGCGTTTTCGAGTCCTCCGCAACGTGTTAACAAACCACTGCTCTCTTTCACAATTTTGATCTTGAAAAATTACTGTACCAGACGCTGCTTTAATTTTTCGACTATCGATTAATGCAATCTTAATCTATATTCGTCAATGGATATTGGAGTGATGATAAAAAAAATAGAATTTTCCAGTATTGGAACATTGAGCCAAAATAGACTAAGCAAGATCTAAATCAGTATCAGAGCGACTGCAATTGTGCTATTAAAAGAATTTATCACAGAAATCCTCTCAAGTTTTATTTAATTTAGTTTTATATAAAAATATACGAATTTGTGTCTGAAAAAGTAGGTGGCGCGTTGAATAAAATTAAAGCTTTCAAAATCTTATTTGGAACTCTATTTATATTGTTTAATTTTTTTTTAAATATTCATTTTAAATTATTTTAACGTAGTCAGTTTCCTAATAGTTCATATACAATGAAAAACTATATCTTTTGTTCCCGTATATTTTTTCTGAGGATAGACTAGCTAGAACTAAGACTAAAGCTATGATTTTATCCAGCTAAATAACGTTTAAATCTGAGGTATTCATCTTAAGTCTGCAACTGCAAAATTTTATGCTCTATTTTAATGAGAAAATTTTTGTGGAAAATTGGACATCCATAATTTTCTACCCTGAATCATATATCTAAGATAAACCCTCGACTTTTTTTTGTACTTTACTCACTTCATGCGCGTTGACGCGTATACGCGTCAAGCAAAACCGATCCAATTTCCGCGCTCACGCTAATTCGTGTGAAGAATTTTATGCTTCAAAATAAATACAAAAAAAAATTTTTTTTGGAACGTTTAGGCAAAAATAATTCGCGCATGAAGTGGTTAAGCATCTTGTTAGGAAAAAATACTACTCGTCGTGCTTGGCAACACAGATAGCTGTAGAAAAAAATGATCCATTTTAGTAATTTTTCATCCTGCAATCATAAAACAGTGATTTAAGACGTTGGATCTATTTAGCTATATAAATCATTTATGTACGTATTTGCTACCTCTAAATCAGTTAGAGATGGGTTCCGGGAGATTAAAATTTCATACTATCTATCACCTAGATTTAATAAAAGGCACAAATGTGATAATTTAACTGCTTATACGATATTATACTTGTGTTATGGATCATTGTCATTAGTCTTATATCATCTCATTATTAATTTCGTGGCCAATTTTCGTGTGTATTCATTTAATTGATTCGTACGAATATCGAGGCGTTGTGGTTGCGATACGAATGATTAAATTTACATAATTTCACGTTAACGTCGAATTTTCACATGCAAACATAACGATCTGTTGCCCCCGTGCAGCAGACATTAAAGATTCTACGCTCGGCTCAGTCCGGCTAATGGCGTCGGTAAATTGTAAATCGTAAATCGATTGCGCCAACACACGACGATTGTTAATGAATACACACTTATGATACGTATCTGCACACTTTAACGAACACAAAAAAGGCTTAATTAGAGATTGGTCTTTTTTCGCCTTGTCCCGGCTTCCATCGGTTGCAAAACGGCGACGGCCGCTTATGAAACCGTCGCGGTTTGCGCGTCAATCACTAAATCCTTTGTCGCACCTTCGCGAACGGACGGGATTCTAATTGGTATAGCACGTAGGTAGAGCTGGTCGTTGCGCGAGGACGACAGGGACAATCGCAATATCGAGTCGAAGATCTGATCGTCTAGTCTCGTATTAAGAATTGTTGATCTATTTGGTTAGCGCCAAGAATGCGGTGCGGAGCGCCCGGCGCGTTGGCGTCGCCCCATTGTTCGGGCAGTTAGTCACTTCTCGGCGAGTACGCCCATCGGCTCCCGAGCGGAACTGGGTCTTGCGCAATGGGCCCCGATTTGCATGTTTGCAAATGTTTTGACACTTGCAGTTGTCGGTAACCTGCAGCGCGAGGACAGCCAATCCCTCACCCCGACTGGCTGCCGATCGGCTCTTAAACCAGTTGCAGATTCCGCGTGCAAAAGCTCGTGAAATATGGATATCGCGCCAACACCGCGAAGTGAGTTACCAGTCTTTGCGGCCGGAGGTTTCAATGTGTTGTCGCATTTGGGTCATGATTTTGCGCAAGACGAATGCTTATGTCATAAATCTACATGTCATCTGCTCATATCCTGATAACTGCTTGTACAAATCGTTTTGCGATCGAAGGCATATCTGCAACTTCGTCTCTTATACAAGATGTAGAGCGCAAAAGAATCTGAAGAACTGGAGAATATTTTATCACGATCACGATTCTTTGAGACTTTATCAAACTGTAAAAATATATTATTTTACTATTTGACGATGGATGCCATTCCGAAGCACCACTCACCCGATATAAAGGTTCAATAAAACATTTAAAGATGCGAGGGTAATTCATAGATTTCCTTGGAAGTATTCCGAGTACAGAGTATCCGATTTCTAACTTAGGATAGTCGCGGTTAACTTACATTATTATAACGGATTGTTTGTTACCAACAAGCCATGACACTGGTTGTCTTTAAATATGACAATAATTGGTCTACCGGAAAGCAAAATCTTTTTTTGACAACATCGGAGATTGCAGAGAGGCTTGATTCAGCACAACAAACCACTTCGTACCATATTCGGAAACTCGAATTGGGGTGAAAATATTCGAGATGGGTGTCATGTGAGTTAAGTAAGAAGAATTTTAATGATCGAGTCATCATATGCACATCTCTGCTTGCCCGAAACAAAATCGAACCCTTCTTAAATCGGATGATAACTGGGGATGAAAAGTGGATTACCTATGAAAACATCGTAAGGAGCAGATCATATTGTGAATCCGGATAACCTGCCCTGTGGGACATTCGAGGGGCACTACATTTTGAGCTGTTGAGACCGAACGAAAAGCTAAATTCGAAGAGGTCCTGTCAGCACTTGGATAATTTAAAACCAGCACTCCAAGAATAGAGGCTGGCGTTGTTCAATAGGAAGGACATAATACAGCTTCATGATAATGCTAGGCCACATACTGCTTTGGGGACTCGTCAGAAACTCGCAGATCAAGGCTGGGAAATTCTGTCGCATCCACCTTACTTCCTGGACCTAGTATCCTCCGATCATCACAAAATGTCTTTACAAAATGTTTTATAGGGCAAAAAATGCAAAAAACGATGAATATATCAAAGGATAAGGCATTTTAAAAAAAATGGATATACAAATTACCACCACACTGGCAAGAAGTTATAAATAATGATGGAAAATATATTATTCAATATAGTTTATTCAAGGTATGAAAAATTCATTTTGTTTTATTATAAAAATGGACAGAACTTTCCGGTAGACCCAATAGTACTACGCATGGGAAATGATCTTTAAATTTTTTACGAAGAGCTTTGTCCTCTAATACAAAAACCTTGCGGAATCTTAAACTTCTTAATATGATTGAAAGCTTTTGCTATTTCCTAAAGAACATTTTTATTTCTGTATATTTTATATCTGATACTATTTGACTAAACACGCCAACAACTACCGCACTTCAATTACTTCACAAAGAGCGGAAGCTTCTGGACACTGTAAAAAAATATGAAATGTAGTACCTAAGACAGATCATTGGTGGACCAATGTATGTAAATTCTGCAAAAGAATACGTTGAAAGTAAACGATGATTAGGAAGAAAGAAGCTCAGCAATATTCGCAACTGAACGCGGTTTCGAGGTCCTGAAATATTTCAGCTAGTGGCGCGACTGTGTGCATAACTTTATTAGGAGCTCTATACTTCTATTTATAAAAAAATAAAGTTTCAGAAAAAAGGCGCTTTTCGGCGCCCCTAATCTTACGGTGCTTGTGTGCGCCGCACAATCTGGCCATATCGGTGGGCCGCACCTGATTCCAGCTCGCTAAAGATTACCGCATTTGTGGATAAGAGACAAATGCCAGTAGATCATCAAGTGCATGAATAAAATGTTTTTATTTCATTGACAATTTTAGTTGTTTGTGGATGGTCCACCAAGTAATTCTTAGTTAGTTTCTCCAAAACGCTTCTATTATGGCGACGTTATTATCTTTAACTTTCGTAATAAGGTATTCAAAAATCTCTTTTATTAATTTTTTTTAATCCTATTTCATTATCTAAGGACGAATCGAATTAATAAAATTGAATAAATTCCAATCAGATTTAGATATTGACTTATTGTATCCAGCCACCTCCTCTTTCATCCCAATTTCTTTTTCTGATTTAGCATAAATTACATAGCGACATTGCTTCTATCTGCTAATTCTCTCCCTGTCTCATTAGATCTTTCTTTTATTTGATTTCCTTGATTTTTTTATTATTTGTAATCCATTTTTCGAATAACATTCTTTATTCTTTCCATACTTCTTATATACGATTCAACTAAATGTTGCTTTTTAACCTGTTGCAGCAGAATTCTTTGATATATTGGTTGTTTTAAAAACAATTTATATTTAAATTTTTAATAAAAAACGGTAATTGTTCAAAGTTTAATTATTTTCGCGGGATGTAATAGTTAAAATGTCACAATCATTTTTTATTATGTTGATACACTTGTACCTGACATATTTTGACATCAAGGCGAACATTTTTATATATTAATATTATTATTAACAAGGCACATAGAGGCTGACTCTGTATTCGCAGGAAAATTTTCTCTGTTATTTTTCCTTATTCCCGAAGATGAAAAAAATACATGAAAGGACGACGTCAAAGTTTTATGAAAAATCTCTACCAATACAAATATTGGGATATTAATGGTAGATAATGATAAAAATTACTTACATACATTTGTCAAAACAAAAATGTCAAGCAATACATTTTTCTTAATCTGATATATCATAGCAGAAAAATGTCTCATATGTCAAAGCATTAAGCAGCAAAACGAGGTATATAACTCTGAAAAAGTAGTTTTTGAAAAATGACTAAAATTTATTCAGTATATTAGTATGCTTTACTTCGCAACGAAGTTTCCATGACGCGATTTTTCATGAAAAAATACAACCTCGTATCTAAAATGTGATATTGTCGTATCCACGTCCTTATTACATGTACAATGAACGTGGTTTCCGAAAGATCGATTTATTTTTTTAACGCGTCCATGAACTTATTCAACCAATGCCGCACAGTTCGCGCTCGTATCGTTATATTTAAATCTGTACATTATTCAGGCATGCAATAACAATATTAAATAGGCAACAACTCGACATTGGAGAATTCAGACAATTTGTGATTGACGTTTGACCCTAATGTGACTTAATGATTTATAGGAATTTAACATACTTGAACTTGTGAACCGACAGAGCGCGTTGGCATGAATCGATCGCAGCCGACGAATTGCTACACATTTGTATTTATATATTTTTACATTTAATTTCAGTTGATGGAGCACGTGGATTGAAATCGATACTTGCGTAAATGCTTCGAAGAATGAAATTGATTAATATCTAGCCGGTTGCCAAATAGTTTTATCTGGAAAATCGTGCCTTGAATCAATTTACTGAAAAAATCTTAATCCAAACAAACATGCAACTGGGTCAGAGTGTATGTTCGGATTTTCTTCATTCAATCATGATTGCGACCGGAAATTATTAGCACGTTTTATGTATTATTTACAATGAATCAATGGGGTTAGTTCTCTTTTTATTCAGCCACATAAATCCATTCAATCACTTACTATTTCAATGCACGCGACATATAAACTAGGCTTAGTCAGCAAAAATACATTTCATTTTATATCAAGATATATACATAGTCGAGCCTTTTTAAAATGCTATTTCGAACTCATGCGATGCATATTTTATTCCAGTTATAATTTTAGATATCGCTGGTGATCTAAATATAAATTCTTGCTGGAATAAAAACCATTTTAAAAATAATAATTAAGGAATCTAAAATATGTCAACTTCTACGCACATTTCATTCGTTCAAGACGAGGTATTAGGAAGACGAGACCTCTTCAAAGTACGTCTAGGCTGAAACATGAAAATCATGCGAAATACTTCAGTGTACTGAAATGTAATCATTAAAACAATGAATAGCGATATAGCATTGGAAAAGCGTTTTTCATTTTTATTTAAAATTAAATGGAAAATCATTGTCCATAAATAAAATTGTTCATTACGACTGACAATTTAGTATTAATACTAATATGGCAACATTCATCCTAATTTTGTTTATGTAAAACCATTGTCTTTAGTATGGTGATCTGATGTAACATCTAGTGATGATATTTTTTTACAGTAATTTTCATAAGCTTCGACTATTCGGTAGTCCGAAAAGTAATCCATGATTTTTTATTTAGCATAAAAATTATTCTAAAATATTCCCTCATTGCCCACATCACCCATTTTTCATCTCTCGATCTAAAAAGTAGTGTTTTTCGTATCGTATATTAATTTTTTGATTCCCTTCTTATGAAAGCTATAAATTTTCGATCCAAAATATGAACCTAAATGATATTTTACTTTATTTTTTATTATTATTCAGTGAATATTCTTACGTTCCAAATAAGCTCCAATGTCTGGCGAATACGAGGGATCTGAAAGGACTTTCCAATTCAGTTGCTTTATTTTTTTATCGATGGTTTTAGTTTTGTAGGGACGTGTATTGTCGTGGTAGAGAAAACTCTTTTTCTATTAGATTAATACCGATGTTTTTCCTTAACCGGATCCGTTATGGATGCTCGAAAACAACTGCGTCATTCAAAGGGGGTCTCTTAGAGTATATCCCCAAGCATTTAAAGTAAAGAATTCATCAATATCTTGACATTTAAAAAAAAATAGGTTATTCTAAGAATAAAAATAATTAATCATGATATGCTTCATAATTTGGTTGATGTTTTTGAGTTTTTTAACCAATCAATATGACACGTAAATGACACGCGCACTCGGCAATGTTTCGCTGCACGTATCAAACGCATATTTTACTCGAATACCGCACATCGTACCGGATGCGAGCGAGAAAAAACATCGCGCCGTGGCAACAGAAGTGAATATTGTTATTTTTTTCGCAATTGCGGACAATAAAGGTCATTGATTATGTATAATATTTTTTCTTTAAACTTTTTTAGATAAATACAAAAAGTTTGTGACAGTAGAGTTTATTTTAAATGAGTTATTCGAGAAAAATCAAAAATTTGAGGTCCCAAATAGACTCGATTTTGAATAACTTTACTCATATTTGATCAAATGCATAAAAGAACCTTCCAAAGAGTTAATTTTGGCTTTGGGGTTGTCACGGGTCTTAGAAAACCATTATTTTTTTGTTCCCAATCTATCGCAAACCATCCATTACTCGTCTCCGGTTACTATTGGCTGATCTTTTTTGTCGCAAACAAAAATCTGCGTGCATCCTTCCGTTGTTCGGCCAGTTCTTGCGGTACCCAAATACCCATCCTGTTTACTTTCCCGAGGCGTTTTAAATCCTCATGTATTGTCTACGAAGATGCGAATGTTTGTGATAATTCTTATAAATTTTAGCGAGGATTTAATTAGAGATTGAGAGATTGAGAGATTAAAATTGAGATTTATTAGTCAGCATAAATCTCATTGATGATTTTTGCATCCTTGACGGCGGTTAAGTCTTGATCATAAAATAACGAACATGTTCTTAGTTGCTTTCAGCCTTTACTATTTTCTTTCCAATAATATGTCCCGCAGCCGATCCGGAATACCTTTTCTAATAAAAATGGCTACCATATGCGTTTAATTTACAAATATGTATGATTATTTTACTGTGTCTGGACACAAACGAGAGTATATGAAAACATGGATTTCTTTCCGGATTTCCTATTAATAATGTAACATATTCATGTTTTTGCATTTTTTATATGCGGTTTTATATTTAAACCGCATCGATCGTACTTGAACTGTCTAGATCTAATCACGCAGGTATCTGAAACGTGTCAAAACAATTTATAAAGATGTCATGATCATCATTCCAATTAATTTCCATAATTATTATGAGATATTGGGAAGAATATTCGTAACTAACGAGCTCTCAACTAGAACAAGCACATTTCTCACGCTTGTCGAACGGATACATAAAATATATGGATTATAATGAGTTCCAGTTTTTTTTTATTATATATTTGAAACACAAATAAAATTGTCAGAACGAATATGTTTGACCATATTTGTTACGGACAGTTAAATTAATATGTCTCATCCAATTATATCGATTCGATTTCCCGGTGTAATAATTATCCATTTACGATGTTTTTTGTCAATTTTTTGGGAGCCGACATTTGGAAATAGCTGTACATATCCCATTTAAAATACTTGAGACACTTTATTATTTAGTGAATAATTGAATTTTTGTAATTTTGGATATATTCACACGCAGTAATACGTAATCACCGATTGAAATATATGTGCGTGTATAATTTAATGGCGTGAAAAATTTATGAAATTATCAACAGTTTAATAAATGTTGGCCATTATCATTTATTTTATTTTTTTATAATCTTAATTTTGCTTATTTATTTTTTTAGAGATGTCTTTGGCACGCCGGTCGCAATGGAGCGGCTCACTATCAAGCAGTTTGCAGAGCACTCGTCGCAGAATCTCTGGAATTAACACATTTTCTGTCACGTGTGAAAGACGGCGGTCATCGTGACTTGTGCAAGCGAGCCGATGCCATAGCCTCGTGCAACGAATTGGAAAATCTTCGTTTTTCAGATTGGGTGAATATATTTTTTATTTAATTGTTTCGTGGAGGTCGCAAAAATTAACACTTGCAACGTTTGACCTTTGATGCAAATTCGTTTCCGATCAAATCATTTAATATTAGCTTTTATTTTTTTTTACTAACACCCATCTATTTCTCGTTAAGAAACGCGTTGTTAAATCAAAATGTGTTCAAAAACATAATGATAAAATAATTGTGGCCATTACGGATTTTCGTCTAAAAAACACAGTATCGTCCGCACATATTTGCAAAAGAAATACTTAAACGATTCATATCGTTCGAAAAAATATGAAGGGTTAGGCAATTTCCTTCGATTCGATATTACGCTTTGGATTGTGGCGCAATTTTCACTTTACACAATCGTCCAAAAAATATATATGAATGAAACACAAATTGAAAAAATACGATACAAACTATGCTAATTTTATTACCGTGACAAATTCCATTTTTTTCGTGAATAATCGATGATCACGCAATAGGAAAAATTTCTAATTCGATGTTATTTCCTCTTTTTAAAATCATTATATCAATATAATGAAAATGTGATTATATGTATACACTTTTTTTGCATATGAATACTCGCAATTACGACAAGATCGCCGCTTGAATAAATATGATTACAATTTATTATAATTGCAATTTGCAGAAAATTCGCAATGCGATTTGATATTGCACACACACGCGCTATATCAATTATGGTATTCGGGCTAACGAAACGTTAACGCATTTTCGGCTGGATCTCGTTTCATTATTGAATATTTAATTTTTACACATATAATCAATGAGTTAAAGGCGACATCGATTATTTATATTGCACATAATAAATATTGAATTTTATTACTCAATTAAAATCGAGTTTTTTTTATTGCTTACTATTCGAATCTGCCACTTAAATAGGTATAGTTTATTGCAGATGATATTTTATCGGCTGTTATGTGTGTGGTGACGTTTTCATAGATGTGTTCTTTATAATCCATGCAGTTATAGAAAGCTCAGTTTACTTTTATTTACGTATATTCGAAATTATTAAAAAAAAATACGAATAACTAATTTTTAAAAATACGTGTATTTATTAACTTCCGAATTAAAAATGCGTTTGATTATTTTATCTATCGTTAAATTGGATTTAATTGTTATAACCAAATTCAACGATACATAAAAGGATTTAACGATTCTTCTTTTATTTATTTATTAAAATTTTGAATCTCTTGTAACTAACTTATACAGTCTTCGTTGATATTATCTCTTGTATATTCAATTCTATGGAAGAATCGTATTGTACTTCTGAAAACAAACTGTTTTCTGTATTTTTTTTTAATAATATAAATGGCATTTTTAATTAAACATTTTCCTAACTGACTAACTTAAATCTATAGAAGCTATATGCATTATTCTATTAATCCTCTTTTCCAGTGCAGTAATTTTTTTGTGTAAATTATAATTTTTGCGTTGTCTATTTGTCTGAATTATAAGAGATGTCCTTGAAAATAATTTAATTAATGGTCCTCGATTAAAAATCATAGCAAAATTAAAATGAAAGTCAGCATAATCACAGAATATTTCCGTATAAAAAATATTTTATACGTTAACGTTTGTTTTTTATGTTTTAAATAAGCAACACTGCCCTGTCCTTGTGAGATTCAATGTCGCTAATTTATTCGTTGATTTTTTTATGGGATTTATTTATAATAATACGAAAATCTGTAATGCATATACGGTAAAACCCCAATTTACACTATAGTCGGGACCGTGTAATTGGGGGAATGAAGCGGCCCGGCTGTGTTCGTATACCCTGGCTCGTGTTGAATACACAGACGCAAACCAACGTTTGGCCGCCTGGCTGTGTGTGAATGCGACCGCGTAATTGGGGGATTTGCGGCGAACATTTCAATCCAGCGCGTTATTCGGAGTAGTGTAATTAGGGGTCCCACTGTATTATAAATCTAGAATGTGTAAATGTGCTTAATAACACAATACAACGTATTATAATATAAAATGCTACAAAATATTATTAATAAAATACTTGTTCTACTAAATGTACTGTAATACAATAAATTTTAGGGTTATATTAAAAAGTTCGACGATCCCTGATATAAATCGACAGGACAATTATTTTTAATTGTAAGGGTTTATAAGATATAGAGCTTTTATTGCACAAGTCGTTGAAATATATTTTCAATAAAAACTTTTCGAATCTAAAAATTGGCTTAAAAATAGTAGACGATAAATTTTGACATCCTAATACAGTTTTTTCACGTCAAATACACCCAAAAAAACGTAAAAAGAGGGAAAACGTAAATTCAAGATACTCCATAAATACAGTGGAACGCGTTTTTTAAATTTTTGAAGGAACTGCAAAAAAAACGTTATTAGTGGGAAAACATATTTAATTGTTTAATTTAATTTTAAAAAAGGTGCATTTGATTTGTAAAAAGGTGCATTTGATTTCTAAAAAGTTGTATTTGATTTGTAAAAAGATGTATTTGAATTGAAAAGGGTGCATTTGATTTGTAAGATGCATTTGATTTGAAAAAGGGTGTATTTGACGTGAAAAAACTGTATGTTGGACTTCAAATTATCCGGGCTAATAGCGGAGAGGGGAAGCTCGGGTAATCGGAAAATAAGAAAATAAGGACTATTCATTTTGTTTTTGTTTAAAAATATAATTAAATAAACATTTTTAAAGTAGACTTTTTTATGATGCTTAATTGATTGTACCCGTCATAGCTTAGAGGTAATTACAATCAAATTACGATTGTTAAAGTT
>JAGXCT010033494.1:0-19689 GCA_022495035.1 Philopotamus ludificatus | reverse complement strand
CTGACTCTTTGTATACATCAGTTGTCTATGACTGCACATTATGACGCAAATATATTTTTTTGTAATATTTAATCATAAACGTTTTGCGTAAAAAATAATTTGTTTATGGATTAAGAAAACGTCTCTGCAATTATATTGATTTTATAATCGAAACACTGCATTGTATAATTAAATTAAATAAACGGGACAAAAATATGGTTGCAAAAAATTACCGTACAAATTAAATTATATAATTATAAAAAACGCAATTTGGCATTTATTTTTTGCGATAGTTAATATAATTTTAATATCTTAACAAAAAATAAACGGGATAAATTTTCACATGTTTATTTAATTACTTCTTGTTGTTGGAGTAGGAATGGCGTTTGCAACCATTCGCAGACTTAATTATACATGATGATTGCAGTTCTTTAATCGGTGACAAAAATGTCATCCGATATGTAAGCCGTCGGTTAGATGAGTGTTATTAAACTTGTCAACACTGACGATAACTTGATCTGCAGTGTACTCGATTCGAGTTAATTATTTCGTCGTATATATTTCATAGGATATATTGAATTCTTATTCTTCATGCATTGCTTTCGCTAGTATGCATGATTACGACATCTAGATCAGACACGGCGAACCAACGGCACGCGGAACCTGGATCGGGAGCTTTCATTGCATTATATCACCAGAATTAAAACGTCAAATAAAATCGTATGAGTTAAATTTCAGATATTTTATATCTCTAATCCTCGAAAAATCTTTGCTATTGTTTATATATTCTTTCCTAAGAACTGTTAATTACAGACGACACCATCGACTTTCGCACACAATTGGTACCTAAAAATGTGTGCTAATGTTAAATGTTCCAAAGTAGAGAGATGTAAAAAAAAACTTTAAATATTAGGCTTAGTCATAAATAACCTCCGATTTTTTATCATAGTTTTATTTTTCTTTAAAAAATTTACAAAATTATATTAATGTATTATGTATTCACCAATATTAAATATAACCTTTTCCCATCTTATTAGCAGCTTATCGGTCCCCTCCTCATAAAATTTGGTGGGTTTGGACTGAAAGAAAGTATCCAGTGCCCGACTTTCTTGCTCATCTTTCTAAAATCAATCAGTAATTTCAGTAAAATCAATCCATTGCCGGTGATTAATTTTGTTCTCTAAATGAACTTTAATTATTTTCCTAAATTAATTATATACAGTTAGCCCTCCTATATGGAATAAATCGAGACCACGTTATAGAAACCATTGGCTCTCGTATAAAATATTAGAAAGAAGGCTTTTTAATTATTTTTTATAAATTTAACGAAATCAATACAACGATAATTTTTTCATTGGCATTACTTTAAAGGATATTGGAAAATTAGCGTTCTTGGACGGAACATTATATGAGAGACTATAGAATTTGTTATAGAAAACAGTGGTAGAGCAGGGAGCGTAATAGGAGGGTTTACTGTAATAATCTATCAATTTTTATTTTCTATTCTGACCCAACATATGTATGTATTTTAATATACAAATTACCAGAAAACCCTGTTATTTTTGTCGAAATGATAGCCGAAGCTGAAAAATTTATCGGCTTGGTTTAATATTAATTATTAATGTTTGTGTGATTGTGTGATTGTATTAATTGTTTAAGTATTATAAAAGAAGGAATAAAATGGTATAAATTGCAGTAGAAAATATCTAAATAATAACTGAACCGAAAACCGAAAAAACCATTACCGTAAAAATACTGTTCAAACTTCTGCAATTTACTAACACTAAATTTGAAGATTTAAAAATATAATTTATCGAATTTCTAATCCAGTTTAAGAACTTAAACTTTAATTCTAATTACAGTATGTATTTTTTTTCTTCAAGACTTTAATATCGGAATTGGGACCATTATGGCCAGAATTTATTTAAAGATTCTGCGTTCTCGAGATTAAGATTTTTTTAAAAAAAAACGTACATTATTTTTTTGGAATATTTTAAAATAAATACAGAAATCATAAGATAAAGAAACACAACAGCAAAACTTATTATCAAACCTCGAACAACGATTTATATCCTAAAAATAATTTCATTATTTGGATGAATAATGAATAGACAAATTTAATGAATAATTTATTATTAAAAAAAAGGATATAAAAAATCAAACACAAACAATTGATTTATTTCATATTAACCTGTTTTATTTTTTACACGGGATTTCCAGATATATTATGCAATGAATTAAATATGCAATATGTGAAAAACTTTAGATTCTATATATAATTTCGTAAAAAACAAGAATTTTAAAATTTCTCAATCACAATCTTTATTAAATAGATGACTTGATTGAAATTTTTGAAAATAATGAAGTAGCGAAAATGTCTTTTAGAGCTGAAGTAGTTGAAGAAGTATTGAAAATATCACAAAAGTTGAGAAATTATTTTCCGGAAATGATCCTCATATCGATGATCCTTGAACATAATATAAAAATATATGTAGAGCACGTCAATTAAATACAGGAAACAAAAAAAAGGGATTTATGAATTAAAATGCATAATTTATTATCTTATGAAAACAAACCAGTTTTTATTGGTTTAAGTAATAAAATTAATATAGATTAAAAGGATTTATTTCCCATAATCTTAGTTATAGCATAGACAAAAGCCGGTTTTGGAGCCTTGGAAAAATTCAAATTTTTATATAAACATCAAATATTTTCTAACTTTTACACGCTCATAACTTATGTGTATTGCAAACATCATTGTGTCGACGAGATAAATCTCCGAATTGCTCAATCATACAAGAAAAAAATATTCTGAACACAAATGAGATTTTTCTACTATTTATTTATTTTAAGGAGTTGTATTTGATATGCAAAAGTAAAAAAATCTGTAGTACAATTAGAAGGGTATATTTATGTAATATATGTTAAAATTATTATAATTAACTTAGAATATTCATTTAAAATATATACGGCTTCATTACTACGAAAAGTTTTCTTATGAGACTTTTTTTTCATAATACTTAAGATAATTTCACAGTATAAAGATTATAATTATACGAAAAAATGAAATTAGGTCAATGCCAATTTTTTAATTAATTTTTTATCCAACACGCGACAAATTGACCCCAGTGTATCCAGACCACTTCGGACATCTAAATATATGATTCTGGTAAAGGTGTTACTTAAATTTACGATAGTTGAAAAAGATTTAGCGGCACTTAAAAAGTAAAACTCGACGGCCAAAGTTTCACCTCCGCTAGTTTAAAAGCTCTATTATGTGTACATACGTACATCTGAAATGTATAACAGCGTAGTTTATCATGGAGTTGGCCACGTTATAAAATGTGGATTTATTCGCGTCGAATGGAACGAAGATTATTCATTTTTATGTAGAACTGCATATGCTCCATCTGCGGTGTCGGGAATCGTGGAATCGTGGAATTGTGGAATCGTTCTCCCTCATTTTTTTTGCTATATCATAAAATATATATCTGGTTGCAATGGAATATATGAATATTTTATTACAGAAAACGTGTGTGCAATGTGAGGATTTTTTGTGCTAAATACCCTTGTAAATTTAATTGTGGGGCTAAAGTGGGATTTAAGTGGACCTTGTATTCTCTACAGAAGCGGGAACAATCGCGTTTTCTGCAGGTTTTAACCGCTGTATGACAAATGCACGTAGGTGCCATAACCGCATTGGGTTCGTCTACAAACGCGAGGCTAACATTCCGCAAACCCATTAGGTGCTCTGGGCTTTGCCGATCAGGGGTAGTCAAGCAAATGTCAAGCAAATAGCCTTAATTAAATTAGTCATAGAGGAACGGAATCGATACAGGTTACGGATAACAAATTATTTATTAGGAAAATCAGAATTTGAATGCCTTCTATGTAAAGCAATAAATCTTCTGCTACTAACTTATCATTCTCTCGAAAGAATTAATTATCCATGCTTTGTTGCTGTTAATTAATGAAAATTTGTTCTTAGTCCCATATCATATTTTTCTTGACCTTAGATCATCTCGTTCTTCTTATTCTAATACTGTTGACCAGAGTCAGTTGTTTTAGTATTCTCATTCTAAGAGCCATGCTGGCAAACCGTTACTACTTTGGACTTTGAACAGTAGCTATGATCGAAATTCCTTTAAAAGAAGACTAAAGTCAAGCTATACATGACCCTCATCGGGACTTTCCTAACATATGGATCTGAATGTTAGGCTTAGAATGGCGAATCCAAAGCATCGAGGAAGTCTGTACCGACTATATAAGGATATACAGGTCACAGCTGTCATCAGATTGGTCAGACTCCGGTGGGCCAAGGATGGGTCAAGAATGCGGAACAGTCCGTCGTCGAAAAGGTTATGGTTAACAAGCCTTTCTATCTCCGGAGGAAAGGAAAATCAAAGCTGAGTTAATTGCACTGTGTACAGAGGGACACTGCATTATTGAAACTTACCGGAAAATGGAGCGACGTAGCGGCAGACTGGATGAAATGGAGAAGAGAACTTACCGTTGTAATTTCTATTATTACCGTCGTACTGGAGACTATTCTCTAGAGTTTTATCCTCAAAGGATTTTTTCGAATATTTGTAGCCATATTAAAAATATCTCTTTGGGATCTTCATCATTGAATCAGAGAGATATCTAATATCATTGAACTGATAATAATAAATAATCAATCTGCAAAAACTAGTTTTTCACAGCATTCGATCTTTAACAAACGTTCCTAAGTTACCAGATAATCAGATTTTGAGAATTTAAGTCAAAATATAAATCTATATATATATTATTATTATCTTGCTTCGTTGAGTCTTTCTGAACATGTAAATTTCATGTCTTCTGTCTTAGTATTGACTTATGGAATTTCAAGGAACTTCAAGCTCTCTAGTTTTACCTCCAGTTTTGTAATATCGGCACTTGCGAGATAAATATTACCAAAAAACACTTGTTGGAAGAAAATTTTCTGTGCATTTTTAGTGCAAAGAGTTTTTACATCAGATAATTGTTGTAATCTTGTAACACATATTTTTATTAGAGTTACACGAGGTTTAAAAAATGAGGATTTTTCACTTTTAATATTAATTTCGTACCTTTCAAAAGTATTTACCTCAGATACATCATATAATGTGTGCCAGCGATTTTTTTAACTTTACAAACACTTCTAAAACGCAATATTCTGTAGAGTATTTAGCTTATTCAGCAATTCTTTGTTGTCTATTATTGGCTAAAAATTTTCCACATTTTCCAATCAAAAAAATCCGTAATTTTTATTTATCTAACCTTGTACGAATCTTAATTTGCTTAAGGTTTACTAGATGAGACCTTGCAACATTATACAGTCAATCCTCCTATGGCGCTCCCTGCTATAGAGCGATGTGTGGCGCAGTCCCTCTTATAGTGCTTCTTTCTAGATCGCCGTTTTCTATAAAACGCTAAATTTTCACTATCAAATTACATATTTCGTAAATACGTAATGCTTTGCCACGCAAAAAAAGGTCACTGCCCTTTGGTTTATGATAAAATAAAAACCTGACCCAAAATTTTGTACGCCCCCAGTATTCTATAGGGTGGATTTCTATAGCATGGTATCTATCTCGGTCCTATAAGAGGGTTGACTGTATTTATAATTTCTTTTAGACTTTTACTTGAAGAAGATTTTCTTTAATAATATGTAGGATAGCATCCACCATGTAATTCATTTCGTACTCTTCAGCCGGTGTCATGGCTTATAGGTTACTAAATATATTTGATGGTAATTAAAGCAACTGACCTAAGCTAGTACTTAGCATATATCAACCTTCCTTCGAAATCTATGGCATTGACCAAGGCGAAATATAAGCTATACAGTTTTTTACGTCAAATACACACTTTTGCAAATCAAATGCACCCTTTTACAAGTCAAATACGACTTTTTGCAAATCAAATTGACCCTTTTAAAAATCAAGTTAACAATTAAATATTTTTCAATATACATACTTTTTTTATCAGTTTCTTCAAAAATGAAAAAAAGGGTTCCACTGTATTTACCCTAAATTTACGTTTTCCATCTAATTACGTTTATTTTTGTCAGTTCCTTCAAAAAAGTAAAAAACGGGTTCCACTATACACAGTTCGTTAACACAGTTCAGCAACGTCTGAAGTTCTTTGGCACTTTTCACCAGTATCGCCATGTTGTCCGCGAATCGGACGTTGTTAATTGTTTCTCCTTCAATTCGCACTCCAATCGGATAGTCTTGTGTTGGTTTATTGGACACATTGAACTGGTAATAGAAACAATAAAAAATATCTTTGGATTAAAATATTAAATATTACATTCCTAGAGATCTTGGCTCGAGACCATTAAAACTTTACACAGTTAGCTTAACTTTCCAACAATCATTAGGAAAATGCTGTCATCGATAAATCAAGTAGCTGGCAGATTTTGTATTTATTATTAATTCATTTATGATCAAATATATGTACAAACTCATTCACATACGATTTATTAGCAAATTGTCGTCTTTGATTATTCATATAATAAAATAATACATATATGAATCGCAGTAGGTTCCAATATATATGGTTAATTAAAGTTCCGTGGTTAGACGTTACGTACATTAGAGGTTACATACAATCAATCACGGAGCCTGGCATATATTGTCCTCAGGGACATATGTAGATACATCACTCGATCTTGATAAACACATTGGATTTCATTGAGATTAATGATTGATATTTATTTATTAAAATATTTAAAAAATCGAAATCCCTGGTATAGGTAGGCTTGCTGTATCTATTTTTAGCCAAGCTCGCTGTAATTAGGTCACAAGTGCAATTGCACCAGATGCACCGCAACATACAGAGGCCTCTCTACCCATTGTGTAGCAGTACGTATATAATACGTGCTTCAAAGATTAATTCATACTCATATTTAATTGTATATTATAATCTATATATACAGTAACGGTCATTTAAATTCATGCAGG
Organism: Philopotamus ludificatus; assembly: GCA_022495035.1. Lineage (NCBI taxonomy): Eukaryota > Metazoa > Arthropoda > Insecta > Trichoptera > Philopotamidae > Philopotamus > Philopotamus ludificatus. The sequence continues at coordinate 12,745 of JAGXCT010033494.1, read as the reverse complement.
TAAATTTTTAAGTAATTCTTTGATTTTTGGGATTTTTATATGTTTTGGGATTTTTTCTAATAATACAGGCTATTTTGCATTTATAAACAAGAAATAGATAATTTTATTAATATTTCCAAAAAAATACCAAGATCTGAAGATTAACCACTTCTGTGGTCAACCTCTTGGAAAAAAGTGGGTAATTGTTCTCGAAAGATCAAATTACGACACGTGTCACTCAACGCGCGCGATGCGTTCTCTAGACTGGCGGGAGAATGACCCGAGCTAGATTCGGGCAAATCACTATAAAAATTTTCGTGTACGATGTGCCCGAATCCAGTTCGGGCAAATCACTGTGTCAGGAAAATACCAACCCGAATTGTATTCGGGCAAATCACACAAGGGGTTAAGTTTAAATAAGCAGGGAGCATTTATGTACACTATGTTTTTTGCAATATTTAGAGGAAAAATACTAAAAAATAAGATTAAAAGAAAAAAAATATTTTGTTGTCACTTCGTTATTAAATTGTTGACCTGTGAAAATAAGAAAGAGAAATGTTAGATACTTTTTCCCCTAAACTAAAGTAAATGGTTAAACAAAAAAAAAATACTTTAACCTTTTTAGCCCGATGGCGTAATGCAGAATCGTCCTTGAAGATGCTGTCGTTTATATAAGATAGGGGTTGTTCTATGGATGGAAGAAAGTTCTCATTAACGATTCTTTTATTAACTTTTTCATTGACGGTTTCATCTACGAACACTAAATCTCAAACTACATAATAAGAAAAGTATCCTTAAACCATTTTTTCTGCTGGATGATTAAAAATTGGCCTGATGTATTTTTTGTCAAACTTTCTCCTGTTTATTTCTAACATACCTAACACCACCCGAGTCAAACAAGTTAAATTGCGGTTATATCCCAGAAGATAATTTTCCTCCAGTCATCTTTAGTCCAGGTCCTGTAAATGTTTGCTCATTAGAGTATTTTGGAGTGCATTTGTTTCAGGAGAATTGGTTATTTCGCCAGTGATCTTTCCATAAAACTATCTTAAATTCCTCCACCTTCGATAATTTGTTTTTATATCCACTGCAGTTTAAAATCATTTGATTAAGCAAAACGTTATTAAAGGACGATCGGTTCTCTTCCGCTTTTGTCCTATACCTTTTTTGCGCTTTACTGACCCTGTTGTGGAAATACTTTATAAATTGCGTCACTGTAGATTTACTAAACCTCACAAATGCTGCAATTTCGCGGGTACTTCTATTTACCCCGTTCAAGGTAGCAATTTTCGATTTATCACGTGAGATAATTTTCTTCATATTAAATGTTCTCTTTTATTTTTAACTAATTCCAATACTATATCACAATATGTAACAAAAACTTCTGGTAAAGTAGTGAATTAAAATGGTACTCTATATAAAAAAATCAATCCCCCTCCCTCTGATCACGAATTTTACTTGGAAACTCTGTAATGAATCTTATTTTTGTCTGAGCCTGGATTTCAATGGCCGTTACTGTATTAAAAGAAATAAACATGTCACTAAATGTATATAAGTGTTAAATTCATGGTACATTCCATCCATTTGTGTCCATATGTAGGAATATATAGCTAAAATTTGGCACAGGGATCCATGTGCAAAAATAAAACTGTATTTATGATAATACGTTTTTTTTCAATTTCTATTATATATGCACGTTATTATTTTGTTCAGTCGCTACGCATCTTTTTTTATTTATAAAAAGAACATTTACATTTTACGTGTGTAATAATAGAGAGATTCTCTTGTCTTTTCATCCGAATATTTTCGTTATTTTCAGCTGCGCGAATGAGAATAATGCGAAATGCAAATCGAAACAGTTTACGCGCAATTAAACTGTTAAATATTCTCATCTCACGAAGAAAAATGTGTCTACGGAGTACGAGGCTGTGCTGAATGTCCGGAAGAAAAAAATCTTCTCGGTGATGATTCTCAACGTCTTGTCCGCGATGTTGAAGACGGTCAGGTACGTGTGCATTATTATCACCCATAGAGATAGAAATCTGAATAAATATATCTGAATACAAACGATATTTCAGAGAGACGAATAATTAAATAAATATTACCTGAAGCCGCGGATAGACATTATAGCGTGTTCGGTCGATTCCTCTGTTTTCATTATATTATCCGTGTTGGAGAAAATGTAGAGCAAGAGGAAAATTTGCGAAAATATGCCTTAAAATAGAAACGTAGATAAATGAGTGCTAAATATATTTCTTATATATTTCTTATGTACAGGATGATTTATATATGTGTGTCTTAACTTGGTTTTGATTTTTTGCATCGTTGAGAGCTTTACGTTTCAGTACAATTTATCATTGTTTCGCTTGAAGTAGCTGGAACTATTTGTTAAAATTAAAATAAATAATTTATATATATATATATTTTACTAGACGTGGTGGATCGTGCCGTAACTTTTATCGAGTACGCTCATGTCATAAATGCACCGAAGATGATCTAAATTACGAAACATTTCAGTGGTACCCTTCCTTTTTGATGCCTTTACCTTTTGAAGGCTTTCAATATATAACCCTGCTCTGTGTTGTTATTGAACACGGTGGGGTAAATGAATATGAGATCACTTTCAGCGCCGGAAGCACTTCAGGAAAATTTTGCCTAATAAAATCCATTAGCGATAGTGCTCTGCGTGAAATTACATTTCACGTAAAAATGAATATTGATTTAATATATCTTTATACGATTTTTAATCAAATGCATTTCCATCGTTTAATATACAGCATGATGAAATAATATTTCTCATTTTAATATATACATTATTTGGGTGCTTTCGTTTTTTAACAATATTTCAAATACAAATTTTCATGTATTTGACGGAAAATCTTTACGGGCACCATTACGCAGTAGTAAAAGTATAAGTATGTACATTTACTTAAAATGTAGAAATTTGTTTCGGTATTCAATGAAACCACACAAGAGTGTTCATTCATAGTGTGAATTGGACGTGAGACAATCAACAACGTCAGTTTCGCAGACGACATGCTTTTATCAAAATGAAAAATATTTTATGTTGTTGTTGACTTTTTTTGACTATCCATCTTCGGTGCTACGCACGGTCTATACTTCTGTATGGTTGAGAGACATGGACGTTGCTGGTAATGAACATTAATCGGTGGAAACGTTTTAGATGAGGTACTACTGTGGTACAATGGTGCATCATAAAAAGATTGAGTACTTTGGACACATAATTCAACTTATAATAGAAGGAAAAGTGGAAGGTAAACGGTGGTTGCGATGAAAAAAGTAGTCGTGATCCGCAATATTTGTCACTGGATAGTTGTTTGGGATGTTTGGAATTGTTCTAGCTCGATAAAGATTTAAAGACATTATTAGAGAAAGGACAAAGAAGAAATAGAAAATAAATATTTTGGCGAAAAATGTATTGATATTTCCTAGTATTACTGATGATGAAGATGAAATCTTCATCAATGTCTTATATAACGCGTAAATTACAAGAGCACTCGGCGATGTTCCACCGCAGACTGAGCACAGGCCGCACTTGTCAATCGCATGGTTTCATTCGCACTCGGTACATTGTATCGGATGCGAGTAAGAAACAACATCGCTCGCGTGGCAACACAAGCGAATATTGTTGTTTTTTTTTCGCGATTGCAGACAATAAGGGTCAATGATTATTTTTATAATATTTATACTTTTTTTTAGTCAAATAAGGTGATAAAATAAAAGGGTTGACTGTAACCCTCTAATCCGGTGTTATATTTTTTTTACAGGGATCTGCCAGAATTGCATACCTATTGAAATTAACTTTTTTGTTTTTTCAATATTAATAATTATTTAACACCATGTTATGCCCCAGTTAAGCGAAATATATTACTATTATTTTCTCTATTTGTTTTGTTCATTATTAGGGTTAGGTCCAAATAACAGAAGATCCTGATATAATGGGTATTTTAATTAAACGGAATCTACTGTATATCTGGAAAAAGATCTGTATTCTAATGTAACATTTTTTTAATATTATAAATAATCATTGACCTTTGTCCGCAATTGCGAAAACAAATTAAAAACAAAAATATTCGTTTCTGTTGTCGGACACGATGTTTTTTTCCGCTCGCATCTAGTACGATGTGCCAAATGCGAGTGAAACGTGTTAATGACACGTGCCGCGAGATTTCGGCGGCATGTCATCATCAATGCCGATTGTGCTTGATATTTACGCGAAGCATATCATGAATAACTATTTTCATTCATAGAATATTCCATTTTTTTTTTTAAAAAGTCAAGATATTATTGAATTTTTCATGTTTATTCTTCATCAATATCACCAAGACTGGAAGTGCTTGGGGTCTATTTTCCATTACAAATAAACCCCCCTTCAGACGACGCGGTTGTTTTCGAGCCGCCGCGACGGAGTGGTTAATATGTAATACATTGCCACGAAATAAATATCAATGCCCTATGATTGCCAATAAAATTTAATATGCGCTAGTGAACGAACTAAATCTAACCCCAAATTTTGCTTGGATATGTAGTCTTCTATAAGGCGGGTTTATATAGTGTGGTTCCTATATCGGGGCTATAGAAGGGTTCATTGTATTTTATGCAAGTAGGCGATGAAAGAAACATAAGATCTATACTGTATTGATTTTGTACAACTGAAATTCTTTAAAAACAAAAGACTGTCGTACAATTGATGAATTTTTACATTTATATTTTTTTAAGTTATAGTCATTATAATTGTTTATTTAGGATTTTTTTGTTAGATTAGTAACTCTTCTTGTACCTCGATATTTTTTTAAATAATATTTGAGCCAGCTGTACGGTCTGTGGGACAACATTTGTGGGTTCAATGGGTTTCAATAAATAAACTTTGATTAGTAATATTTTTTTTTATAGATTTTGCATATGCAACTACGTTTAAGTAATTTTCTCTTCCAATAATTGTTTCCTTCTGGCATTCTAAGTGCGAAATTTGTGTTCTAGCAATCTCCTAGATACTGTCTTCATTGAAATAGTTCTCGAACATGATAGCCAAACTTGCAAGTGAATTTCTCATTGTAGTTTATAATATATTTAAAATTATTGGGTTTCATACTTTCTGTAATAACACAATTGAAAAACGGATTAATTCAATAAAAAAAACATTAGGCGTGTATCTTATTTTCACTTACATATTTTTAATTATATTTAAGGATACAAAAAAACGTTTTTCTAATATTATTTAATTTATTTTAGTTAATAAAAATAATTTAACACGATCTTAAGATATAAGTTTTATATAACAAATTCAATGATAACATTGTAGTATTATTTTATAATGAAAGCATAATTCTAAGGCGGAAATTTAATTTACTAAGTATAATTTTAGACTATAAAATATGTACGTATGTACAATTATTATACATATGTAACTGGTAACGCATATTGATTATGACACTGCACTGGTAACTAATAATATTTGGAATACTCGGCGAATTTGGCACGGACCGTCGATTTTGAATTTATTGCAATTATTCGACACAAAGAGATAATCAATCTCAATAATTGATTCTGTTATCGGCGCATGTGCTCAATTATTGTAATGCTTTATTTCCTGGAGTTTATTTTCAACAGTCTGACAACTGGCGCTTCGAATGCCAACGATATTACGAACGAGAGCAAGAAGCTCATGACTGCAGTTCCAGCGTAGACTATCAGCTGAAAGAATAATAACAATGTTGTATTGACGTCATAAAGCTATGGCATGGATTAAAGTGTATGTATTCATACCACGATGCCGTTGTGGAGATGGAACGGTCCATCCAGCTGATATGCATACATCACCATAATAGTCGGATGGAGGAGATATGCACAATAGGTTAATCTGCTAAGTGGAAGCATGCCTCTATAGCTCAGTGCTTTATTGAGGATACTTCCTTGCGGAGACAGACAGAATAAAACTATCCATGACACGGCCACGCCCCATGCTGAAAATTTAATCATATTTGCGAGAACATATTTATTTTTCCATATAATATTTTATAAATAAATATTTTTTTTACCCGTATGTCCGATGCTGACGTAGAAGGCTGTCGGCCAATATTCCAGACGACCGTCCTTCATTCCGTAGATAAGCGATCCCATTATTCCCGATGTGCAAATCCAGCACGCTATGGTTATCCACCAGGGCATGTTGATTCGACCGCGGGTTCTATGCACGTACCATCCAGTTATCATGCCTGAATAAAATATTTCAATGGATTAAATCTGCAATTTTAATTGCCATCGGTAATAAAAGTGTACCTATTAAATATGGTCCTATTCGCGACCATGGTTTATCGTAGAGCTCGTCAAATAGTGCAAAGGGTTCTTGGATTTTAGCTCTGTAATTATTTGCTAGCGATATATAACCAGTCACGAACCACGAGCTGATCATCAGAATAAACAGCGTTATCACGGAAAATTTAAAATATCTGAAAACATCATAATTATTATTTAATTATATCAAAATTTATTTATAAAATAATAGGTTATCCCATAAATAATGCGGCTTTTCGTAATAAGTAGCTAAATACACCGTACAAATATGACTCCCTTAACGGAGGCTTTTCGCATAACGAGTGATGAGGTGAGAGGAAAACTTGTGTTAAAAAAAGCCATAAGAAGACAGCTATTAAAGAATAGAAATAACCCAAGAAACGAAACGTAAAATCAATGAAAAGCGAAAGCGACTCTCAATCGCAGATATTTTTGGAAATATCACTTCCATATCGTTGTCAGAACTTACGACTTAACTCATTGCCTACGGGGGACGTGAAATCCACGTCAAAAGCATTTTTGTGTATGTCCGGGGCGCGCATATCACACGCTAGGCGTTTGATTGGCTGTAACTTTTACAATGATTTGTTTTTTTTAAATATTGTTTTGGTTAGATATAAAAGTCGTAGTAACGGGTTACTAAGAGAACCCTCACTTCTGCTTGAAAGAAGTTTAGGTCGAAGAGCGTTGTCGAATGTGACTTAGAGGGGTTTGAGACAGTACCCGTGGAGCCTGTACTCTATAAGATCGTGATCAATCCTAAGATCTTTGAACAAGATCATAGGGCTGGAGGTGGATAATAATATTATCAAAGACTATATTGAAAAGCACAGCCAAGAGCTTATGGAGCTACATTGTGTTTCACAGCAAAAAGTTGTGTAATAGAGTATATCAGAGGCGAAAGAGGTAACAGTAAAGCTTTTGGTGCAATAAGAGAAATGCCGGAGCTTGCGAAAGTGTTGACACGTCGCAAAATTTGATGCACTTAGCGACTGTTTTCCTTTGCGAGTAAGACTCGAGGTTCCACTATCCCTTATTCTCGTACTTAGTGTAATTTTAACAGTTATTTTTTCAAAGCTGTAACGAAAGTGACAAAGAACCATATTCATCATATTTTGCTTATGAATTGTGGGAAGTTCGATATAGTAAATGTCTTGAACAGTGATTCAAACAATTTCGAGCCGGAAACTACAGCCTATAAGTCGAGCCTTGTCCTAAAAGAACTGTAAAGCTCAACGAAGACGTCCTGCAAGTCCTGGTGGAACAAAATCCCATCGTAATAGTTAAGGAACTATTAGAGCAGCTTGAATTTGGTCATTCATCCACTCATCACACCTGCGTCATCGGAAAAATCAGCAAATTGAGTCAATGGATTCTTCAGAAACTGAGAGTCTAATCGCGCGCAGGAAGTAAATGCTTGGTCTTCTTTGATCTCACGTCTCGGTAATGAACCTTTTTTGAACCGCAGAGTGACTAATGATTAGAATGGGTTCTCTATAAATATGAAAGGTTTAGTCCAGGCTGAACTTATAAATCCAAACCAAACGATAACAAAGGAAATCTTCTACGATCAGCTTAGGTGTCTTAAGTCAGCGCTTGAAGGAAACCACCAAAAAATCAAAAATAGTTCATTTTAGATTAAAAATTAGCTTTGTTTATCCTAATTTTAGTATAAAATACCGCATTATTTATGTGATGACTCTGTACATACCTCTTTGATAATATCAGCAACGTAAGTCCAACGATGTAAAATTGCGTATCATTCGCCATGTACCACGTCCACAACATACACATCTCTACGTTAGGGAAGAAGTTATTTATGTACAAAACATTCCTCCACCAATATTTATCGCACGTGACATGGTCGGTTACGAGCGGGTCGAATACGCTATTGTTTTGGCCATATTTGGACACGAGACCGTCGAACCCGATCACGAACAGGTACGCCGGCGTCAGACGCACGATTCTATAAAATAGCAACAGCGAAAATTCGCCGACGCTCTCCTTTACCTCCTTAGTGCACGTGCGTCTCGTGAATATTGTGTTTGAATTTTGGTGCGCGTCGTCGTTATCGCCATTTGCAATCGCCGGCTGTTGACCAATCGGCGCCGTCGATTGAGGCGCCATTTGATTCATGAACGCGTATTGGTCCTTTTGAATGTTCGGCTGTTTTCGCTGCGGATCGGATTGATTTTCCGATTGTTGGTTTCGTTTGGTCTTAGCAATGCGTTTGGTGTCCATTGATTTTAAATAGAGAAAGGTGAGAAGGAAACCGCTGAAATTGAAATATAAAATATTAACAAAAAAAAAACAAAAGAATATAAGTGTAAGCGGGAAAGCAAAACATCAGTTTGCTTGATCTATGACATAATTATTTATTCTCATAAATATTAACGAAACGGCGATATTTAACATCAAATATATCTACATATTCGGCCAAGTGGTTGGAGCAGAGGAATAGCTCTGGTTACTGGAGAGTTTCTGAGAGCACCTGTCCTCACATTTGGCGGAAGAAAAAGCACACGCGAACGAGCTTGATGGTAGTCAGGTGGCGCCCATAGGGGCAACTCGCACAGTACAAGGGGGTCAGGTACTGCGCCAACCACAGCTTGAAGAAGTGCTTTGCCAAGTAAATCGACCTTCTTTTCTCGAGGGTTACTTACCCAAGGCAGCCCTGTACCCATACGCTGGGGTATAAACTTGGGTATAATCCAAACTCCCTCATTTAAAGATATCCATGAAATTTCTTCTGTATCTTCTCTAATCTGAGAGAATTCGAGTCGTCATAAGGCGCCCATATAATGCAACCTGATTTGAGCAAGCTTCAAACCAATGTATCATATAGCTCTCGTAAGACTAAGGTGCTACGTATGTGATGAGAATTTCTCAAGACGAAACCCAACATTCTTGATGATATCATACACACGTCCATACATGTAAACTGTATCCATATGCAGATTAATCTGCCAGTGAGCTCATACGTAGAGGATGCGGTGTGTTTAGTGTTTAAGATCTATGTTTAAGATCCATATATTGCGTTTATATGGATCTTTATGAATATGTTTTTAGAAGGCTCTAGCATCTCAATGTATTTGCTATATCTTAAACATGGGGCTATACTCCATACAACAAGTGTATAATCCCTCAGCTGGCGAGACAAAGTAAGGGGTAACTCCTACATATGCCTTCCAGAATCTATAAAGATATTTAGAGTATTAGTTTAAGACTCGTAGGGATCTATATTTTTTAGGATAGAAAAAAGCGCATTTTATTAGTTAGTTGCAATCTAATCTGAATTCAATATCCTGTACTTTTCGATAGCTTAATAGTATATTTGCAATCCCTGGGTCGGCTCGGCCGATTCCATTATTGTATTTGCTCAACAATAAAAATGCTGATGACTCCCGAATTTATATCTCGTTGCAACCATCTATAAATCCATCCGAATCCAGAGTATCCTAAATTATATAAGTATTACCAGGACGTCCTGCTTTTAAAAATGGCATATTATCCTATATATTACTATTTTTCACTACTTCTTATTAGTTATTATTATTGTGTATTTTAAGGAAATTGAGAGGCTTCAATTGTTTTGATGCATATGAATTTATTTGAAAAACGCATTTTTATAATGAATATTTAGTAAACATTTATCTTTATACTATACGAAACAAATAAGTACAGTAAACCCTCTTATAGCGCGTCGTCTAATCGCCGTTATAATGTAATACGTTGCCGAGCGATATAAGGCTCAATGCCGCGAACAAACAAGGCGTTATAGGAGGGCTGACTGTAGTATGAAAACACGGATATATTTATTCAAAATAAAAAAAATAAAATCTTTCCACGTTAAGTTCTATGCTCTACTTAATCATTTGCATCTAGTTACGACAAATTAACCGGTTAGACGACGCGATTTATTTGCATACTGGCAACACCTAATAGCAAAACCATGTTTATCTTCGAACTGTTGATTTGTATCTCAAAGTTTAAAGAAGAATTTGCGATGTCACTTCATTTTCATTTATAAATTGACATTATTACTTCGAATCACGTTAGCCATAATTATTTTTGCGCCCCAAGGCGTCAACTGCGTATAACTGATTAATAATATCAATCTAACGACATTTAAATTTTCTAATCATTCATAAACGTTCTAGTTTTTCAGTATAAATATTTTAATTTTAATAAAAAGCCAAAATAAAACAATCGTTTACCCAATTCTTTTTGATTAATTTATTGCATTACAGCAATATCGTGTTGTCGAAATACCGCGTTATAGGAAAATTATCTATTACATATCTATTGATTCATTTGTATTCAAAATATTATTCAAATGAATAATTTTTCAGTCATAATGCATAGTTTGTGTAAATAATGTTTCATCCGGTGGAAAATTAGGAAAATGCACGTTTATTTAATTATGATTTTAATAAGTGAGTTTGTATTATTTAATTTAAATTTAAATTCTTATCCTAAGAGTCATTGTAAAAGAAATGTAATTTTTATAAAAGAATTGTTTAAAAGATACTTGATAAAAATAATAAATTCATGGAAAATTGTATCTATTTATGTATTATGTATGAATATATAGTTAATAATTTGGCACAGGGTTTCATGTACAAAAATAAAACTGTATTTATGACAATGGGTATTTTTTCAATTTCTATTATATATGCACGTTATTATTTTGTTCAGTCGCTACGCATCTTTTTTCTCTATAAAAAGAACATTTTATTTTGCGTGCGTAATAATAGAGAGACTCTATTGTTTGTATGTCTTTTCATCCGAATATTTTCGTTATTTTCAGCTGTGCGAATGAAAATAATACGAAATGCAAATCGAAACAGTATACGGACAATAACATTGTTAAATATGCTCACCTTATGAAGAAGAATGTGTCTACGGAGTACGAGGCGTTGCCCACTGTCTGGTAGAAGAAATTCCTCTCGGTGATGATTCTCAGCGTCTTGTTGTCGGCGATGTTGAAGACGGTCAGGTACGTGTGCACCATTATCACCCATAGCAGAGACAGAAATCTGAATAAATATAAATATATCCGAATACGAGCGATATTTTGGGGAGACTAATTGAATAAATATTACCTCAGGCCGTGGATACACGTTATGGCGTCTTTGGTCGATTCCTCTGTTTTCATTATCTTATCCGTGTTCGAGAAAATGGAGAACGAGAGGAGAATTTGTGAAAATATGCCTTAAAATAGAATCGGGGGGTAAATGAGTGCTAAATATATGTTTGTATCTTATGTACAGACTGATTTATGTATTGAAACTTTGCCGGAGCTGTGAAAATGTTTTTGATTTTTTTCAGCGCTTGGAAAGCTTTGTTTTACAGCATGATTTATCATTGTTTCGTTATAATACAGTATATATATATATCAATTAATTATTTAATTTAATTAAAATATATATATTTTTATTAATATAATGGAGTAGTGAACGTTACCTCTGCCCAGCATCTTGACATTGGCTTTGTTCTTTTCAACATTGACGCCATTAGTATGTACTGCAGATCCTCCGTTTTGATTAGACGTTGGATTTAAATTGTTTCCGTTGCTTTGTGTATTGGATTCGTTTGTATTGCCGCTACTATTTTCGTGGATATGTGTATAATTATTATTTTGACATTCAATTTCGTCATCTTTCATCTTTGCCAAATTATTATTGAAATAATTAATATAGTACTCGTAAGCCGATGCCAAAATCATCAAACAACCTGCACCGATCGCTATTCCGCTGAAATAAAAATAATATTCGACGTTATTTTAGCCGAAAATATGCATAAAACAACTCGGAGGTGGAAAATTTTGCGAAGGTTATTAAATGATAATTACGACATACGGATAAGATAGGCCAGAAAATTGCCGACAAAAACGTGATTAACGCCGCGAGAAGCTTTTAAGAAACCATTAGATGAATTTTGAGTCTCAGCCTGTATTATGTCTAGAATAATTATAATTTGGAAAATACTTAGAATCGCTTTCGCATGTACAGGATGTTCGTAATGTGGAAATTTGTATATAAATATATGCAGCATGTCCGAATAATAAATTATATTATACATGTAACAGTGCACGGGAAGAGTTTATGTCTTTATTTAAGCTCAGAGTCATATATAATACCACTGTCATACTTTGCTTCAGACTCTTGAGTAAAAGCACAGTGTACGTCCATTATGTATACAACATGACCCACATAAATAAATTTTAAATTAAATCTTGTTCAACTCAAAAACTTGCAACATTCATATTATTAAATCATACTGCGTTTTAACCCAAAATACGTGAAATCATAATTTTTCTTACAATTATTAATATTTTTTTTTAACTTTGAACTACTTTTAGATTGCAATTAAAATGCATTTATTAGATAGACAAAAATGTAATGTCGCATTTTCGGAAAGCATAGTTTCAGATTAGTTTTCTTCAGTC
>JAGXCT010033493.1:0-36595 GCA_022495035.1 Philopotamus ludificatus | reverse complement strand
CGTAATTAGCGAGAAAACGTAAATTTAGGGTTAGAATCCCGGTACTAAATACAGTGAAACCCGTTTTTTACGTTTTTAACTGATAAAAAAAAGTATTTTGTTAAAAGTTGTATTTGATTTGCAAAAGGGTGCATTAGATTTGTAAATGGATGCATTTGATTTGCAAAATGATGTATTTGACGTAAAAAACTGTATGTATTGACATACAATAAATACAAATTTAAATACATACAATATGAAAATTTCAGGGCCCCTAAATGACAAAGGCCCTAATGGGCAAGAGCCTCAAATGGCAAAGGCCCTAACGGGCAAAGGCCTCAAATGACAAGGCTCTTGAAATGATTTTGCTCTAATGCGCATGCTGTCATATCATGATTATTTTTCCTAAAAAATATTTCCGCATTTTCCATTTTAACTAAGAAAATAATAAAAAGAAAAAAAGTTATTATTGCTTCTTTGGTTGATTTTCGGGTAAAACTAGTCTTCACTGTATGTTTCAACAGTTTTCTCAATGGTAATGGAAATTCCACAGAGCTGAAGTCAGTGACATCGGGTCGGTCGGTGCCTGAAGGCTCTCGCCGATGATCTCAGTGCCGGTAAGTCACCAGTTAACCCTTTCGCGACGGCAACCCCCGCGAGGAATGCGACTGTGGATTCTCATATAAATTACAGTCGGCGGCCTCTGATCAAAGGAGGCCCGGGGGCCGGCGGCGGCGGCGGCCTCTAATTGGAGGGAGGCCGACAAAAAGGCCGACACACCTCGCCCGGCCCTGCGCTTGAGCCCACCTGGCCCGGCCTCGGCTACCGACCGGGACACTTCCGACTCTACGCTCATCCTCGACACATTTCATCGCAAATTTTGACAATCGATCAATATTTTTTTTTCTTTTCCTGATAAATCTAATATATTTACGGCGTTATTTATTTTTATGGCTACTTGTGCGCGAGCTAAGTGCGAGTCTATGGCGCGAAGTATTTGATCAATACGTGCCTTCCGTGCTAACTCGAGGCCGTTAAACGCGAACAGGAGTTGTAAAACTTTGGCACGGTGTCTTTGAACCCGAAGGACCCGATCGCCGTTGAGTCACTCCGTGAAAATATTGTGCGGCTTTTTCTCAAGGACTTAGTTGCAACTAGTGTTATTATATGTTTTTGCGCGGAGACGTGTAATTACGATTTCTTTTGTTGCGAAATGCGATGCAAAACCGACATCCTCCGAGCCCGCTGATTTATTGCCGACGTATAGTTTTATTGTTATGGCTTTTGATAGTATTGTCGTGATTTTAATAAAACGATTAGTGCATTTTTGCAAATTGTTTCGCAACGACAATGTCGTTAGAGGGATTAATTAATTGCGATCTTTATCCGGCACGCAATTGAAAATAAACTACAAACGAGCAGATAATTTATGACAATTAATAAAAAAAATGCAGCCATCCCTCGAAATACGCGGTGGTTTCAATACAACGTGACTATAAATCGACTGACGTAAAGAATGCGAATATTTGTAAAGAGATTTCCCTCTCTTGGGCATTGCTAGTAAAGGAAGTGTATCTTCTACCACTGTTGGTATCGGATTTTACCCTCTCAACTATGTACAGGCAAGTAGAATAGAGTTTGTCTCGATATTCGTTCTCCTCATTTCTAGGCGTTATCTGCTGAGTGATTATTAACCTTGCCGCGCAATATCAATCTCATCAGCATGGGAAAAACCTACTCGATGAGGTGTTTGTTCTCCCAAAAAGAAGGAAGAGGAGCGAAAGTATCGAAACATATCGGTCAACAGATAAGGGTTTTCCTTCTCATGCCATACTAGTTCTGTCTTGAGAAATTTATTAAAGACCAGATTCATTGGCAAATTTCCGTGCCTGGGGCCTCAAAATTCAGCTCTCAAATTTATTTTTAATTATTTATATATTATTTTTCATAACAAAAATAAATAACAATTTGGCAGTACAGTCAGCCCTCTTATAGCGTTTTTTCTAAATCGCTGCTTTTAACAAAATTCCTTGCCAACCAAAGAGCATTGACCTTTATTTCGCTCGGCAATGTATTATGGATTTACGAAATATCTAAATTTACCTTAAAAATATTATAATTTTATAGAAAACGGCGATTTACAGAAAACGTTATAGGAGGGTTGACTGTATTTCTTAAATTGAATTGACAAATGAATAACACCAGCTATGGTATGTTTTTCAGGTGGTTGCCCTAACAACTATATTTCGTACCATATGCACTAACTTCCACAGAGCCTGAATCCATGGATCATGATCCATGGAAAGCCCCTGATTTTTTCTAAAGATAATAAAATGAGGCAATAAAAATTATTAAGGTTAATTTTGTTTTTCTTTCTGTACTTTTTACATAAATTTATGTGAAATTAACTATATATCCAAAACATTAATAAAACAAATTAAGTAAAACAACTTAGGGTAATGAACTTAACTAGGGGTAGTGAAAATATTTTGTGGGGTTAGGTTAGATTAGGTTAATGAATGGTTAGGTTAGGTTAATAATAGTTAGGTTAGATTAGGTTAATAACGGTGGAGTAAACATCTTTGTATTTTTTTTCTATAGTACTGTTCCTCTGCTTTCTTTTTTGTGTCATATATTTTATTTTATTATTAAGAATAAAATGAACAAACCCGAAAACTCTCAAATAGGACACAAAATGGATTTCTTTCCGGTATACCTAACACTTTCCATTAGTTTTTTTGTCATCTTGGGGCATTTTCTAACAAATGGTTAATTTTTTTAGGGCATTTAATTTTAATAGTAAATTAATTTAGCAAAATCAAGATATTAATTAAGACTAATTAATATACTTAATATGAATATTTTAATATATTTTTTTATCAAATTTATCGTCGTCAGTTCTCGTCTCCATTTACCTTACGATGCGTAAATCAAGGGATTTGTGTAGACATAATGAAAAAAATACAATTTTTCATACGTACGTGTCATTTATTTAACGAAATACTGCATTTCGAAATTGACAAATTATTCAATAGACAGATAATTATTCATCTTAATGATTTTTTATTATTATCATTTGGTGTCGAATGATTTTTTTAGCTTTAACCCCAATAGTGCAATGGGAAAAAAATATTTTACGACGTCTGAGATTATTAAGATGACCTAACTCGGTAGCGATCCGACGTAAAAAAAGTATTTTTTTATTCGACGGCAACGAGAGTCACGTATAAAATTGGGTTCGCCCCTCCATAAAAAATAATAAAAATTATTTTTAAAAATATTCCTCGTATACATTTTTGCGCTATGTTTCGAGCCGACCATTTGAGGAGCGTCGATGGGATCGGGCAAATTCAAAGAGCGGCCGATGATTATAAACTTTTATTGCACATTTATTGTTGCCTATAAAGTCGATGAGCCCCGGGCATTATTATTAAATTTTCACTGGACTTTTGGAATGACATGGCATCATAAAACACCACGCTAATGGCATGATGGGTGTAATCCATAGTGAATTAATTAAATCTCATCCGGGGACTCGGTAAATGTCCATTTATTGGTGGGCCTTTTTTTATTTGTAATTTGTTAAGACGCAATATAAAGCCACTGAATGTTATTAAATGGCTATTAAGCTTAAGTACGGCCGTGTCCAATTAACGTTTTCGTCAATCGATACCTCCGAATCGGTTGAGAATATCTGTTCTCGCCAAGAGAATATCTGCGCAGTGTAAAATTACAATGCGTGGCGTTGCCGCTGTTATTTTACGACTTGCAGCTAACTGGAAATGTAAATTATCCTCGTTGCTCGTACAAAACTGTAATTTTTCAGACGTGTTTAAAAATATTAAAACCCCAAGTCACCCCATACCCTCTCAGCTACTCTCCCTAATCGAGAATTTTTTTCGTTTTTATTTTCACCTTCGTGTCCACTGTTTTTGAAATATAACTCGCTTTTATAACCAGGTATATTTACGTGTTAGCACATGGGGTGCAGTACATATTTGAACAAAAATAATAAACATACACATCATACTATTTACCCTCTCAATAACGCCCGATGTTTGATCGGTAACACATGAGAATTTTTTTTTCAGATACAAATATTACCTGCGCCCTGCGTGTAAGCGCGTTATGCTAATCACTCTGTTTCTAAGTACATTTAGTTAAATGAGCCTTGTAGCAGCTCTCCATCATTAGTATGTTAAGTGTACTATACCCATACGTTCTTAGCACTCGAAAAAAATAATATTATATATTTCATGTCCAATTGTGTTTCAGAAAATTACCAAAATGGGGCCCACACACACACACACTCACGCCATATTTCATACGCCTGTAATTTTGTACGGTAAAAAAAATATTATTTAATTTTGAAATAATGGACGTGGACGCGTTCGTTGGCGCAATCCGCTCGCGAATTAATTGCAAAATAATTTATTGCACCGAGTATGGTCACTGGCGATACACATGAATATAATATATTATGCAGAGTTTCGTTAAAACTATGTATACACATGTATGCAGCACGCATGGTGCCATAAAGTCTAATTACGCCCAATAATTTAGGTCCACATTGCGTGATAGCCGACAGTAATTCGTTTGGTCAACCATTTTGAAAATAATACCACCGGTCGAAACTAAGACATTGTAGGAAAATTTCCACGTCCAAATAAAATATTTGACATATTTCGCAAAATATATGGCGTTTTTTGCGCTTTCGTAAATCGCCCCGAGAGTCGTAAATACTAATCTAGTTGAAAGAAAATACGTCCGATATTTTTTTTAATGGTTTCGAGATACGTCCCAGAAGCCGGCGTACTAAAAAATGTACGATCGACTTATAGAATTTCTTTTTTTAAATAAATTTGTTAAATTTCTTTGAAAAAAAATTGTTTTTTGTTCTCTGAATATTTTTATCAAAATTCTCAACAAAAAACCTGGAGCTGAACCGAAAAAAAATCAAGGTTCATATAGGATTATTATACTTTAGTCATTTTTCGGCAAAACAAATTGGAGCCGAACTAATATCTCGTTTTTAATTCAGCAGGAACGAAAACCGAACCAAAATATAACGGTTCAAAGACCTGGTCATTGGATTTGACAAATATTTCATTATACATAAATCATTTTCAACTGATATTGTTAACAAATAATTCTTTTAAATCCCTTTATAGCTATATTATAAAAATCCTAAATAAATTTAGGTGATTATTTATATAGCTTTGTTCTGCATACCTGACAAACTACGCATCCGTTTGGGTTGTATTTGTGAATCATTACTCATTAACCACTAGGCCGAATATTCGATGTCAAATATAGCCGTTTTGTAAATATATTTTATATGAGATTTTTTAATTCTTTTCTTTTCTTTATTGTTATATATGTTATTTTTTTTCATGTTATTATGTTTTCATGATAAATAAATAAATTAATTAAAATATGATGGAATATTTCGGACAATATTTAAAATAATTTTATCAACGTTTACAATTCTTCTAGACAATTTATATTTAATTATGATACAAATTCGTTCCCTAGTCCAGTGATTCTCAACATTTTTTTTATCCATTGGCGTAGTTAGAATTTTTGAATCCTTGGCTCAAAGTTGACAATCCCTTCTAGAAAACAATAAAAAATAAGCGAAAGCGCGCATTGAAAATATTTTGTTATCTTGGAATTTGAAACCCCTTTTCGCGAGTTATGAAGATGAAAAAGCTTTATAAAAGCTTTCTCGCGATATCATATGATCCAGGATAAGTAACAAGGATATTTTTCTGACCCAAAACTGATCAAAAACCTTTCTAAACTGCACCAAATGTTCTTCGTTTGTGCGTAATCCAACGTAAATGGGCTCCGATCATGTGGACCCCATTTAAATCTCACAAACCATCATTCATTCTCATTGACGTGGACCTCCTGATAGCTGATTGTCCATACAGACCCCTAGGGTCAAAGTTGTCCGTTCAGACCCCTAGGGGTCTGTATGGACAACTTTGTGAATCACTGCTCTAGACAATACTCATTTCAAAATTGCTTTATAAAACACGTGTTTATATATTTAGATTGATTAAAAAAATATATGTGCTTAAATATTATTTTTTATACTTCGATATTCGTTATACATACATATTGGAATTTGACTTTCGACTAAACCGGTTAAAATCAGGGGTTAAATACGATGCTTTATTAAAATATCAAATTTCGTTTACTAACTATCTTCGTACAACCATTTAATTAAATTCCGAATAAAAATTAAATCCGGCAAATTCTAAAGGGCTAAGCTCTAGAGCAAATATATCACGGCTGCGTGCTCAATAAAACTGGATTAGATCACACAGAGCGCAATGGCTTCTGGATCTAATTGGTATTTATGGGTTATTGATTATTTGTTACCGACACTGGTTTGGGGAGAATGTCGGTGTGTAACCCAAGCCCTGGGCAAAATCTGTGTGCCGATATTAAATCATTAATCGCATATTAAAATTTCGTATGTAACGCGATCTTATATATATATATATTTCTGACGTGTAATTGGCTTAGTTATCGAATATTAAATTTACCCATACGATATATTTATGTATTCGTGTGAATATTTAATTTTGATCCAAAGTCCAATTACACAATTTAGAAACCAATTAGTATAATTCAATATGTAAATCCGATAATTTAGAAAATATTGCATACGAACTTTGATGCTATTACGGTAATTGCCGTATAAATTTTAGTGATGTGGATATAAAAAAAAACACAAAAATTATTGTCATCATCGTTGGCGAATATATTCAAATTTTGGGGCAATGTCAAAAAACAATACGTTGTATAATAGACCGATTATTATACGATTTTGCGAACCTTCGCAATTGCTAATGCAAATTGGTAACATTATACGCCAGAGGGCCTTCCTTCAAGAAGCACAATGTATTATTACTCAGTGTGGGTAACCCGATACCGTAAACCCGGGCTTCAATTAAAATTATTCGCATGCGAATATAATATATATATATATATATTGACGTGTTTTTAGATTAAATTTAACCCGCGTAAATTTTGGTTTCATTTAAAAAAAATCGATTCGCAATGTATATTATATGATATTAATAGTGGGGTGGATCATGAATTCTACTGCAAAAATCTGTAACTTACTTTACATTCGAGCTAAAATTATGATATTTATACCAACATAACTGAAGATATATTCTTTCATATTAAATAATAAAATAAATAAATATATTACTGAATAATGCTTAAAAAAATATTTCAAAATGACAATTATGAAAATTATGCCATCTGCGTATTTTTTTATATTAAATTACCAGCGTTGTGTATTAACAAAAAAAATATTTTGATAAATTACAGACACAAAAATACACAATATTTCATGATATATAAAAAAAATTGCTAGATATACTCAATTGTCGCTATTTTTTTTTTGTACTAGCGTGATTAAATATGCAATTACTCTAAAACTGCATTAAAATAGCAAGATTTTTTAAATTATCGTTTATAATAAATATATATTCTCTATTTTTGCATTATTGCTTTTACTCGCGCAAATCCTGTTAATATTTAAAAATCCAGTTAAAATAAAATTTTGGAAAATCCAATATTTTTTTTTTCAAAAATTGAAATATATAAACTTATTAGCTGACAGTTTATATATTATTGAAAATAAATGGGATACGCCTTATTATGATATATATAATATTATTATTCAATTATAAGTTGCAAAGATATACTCAATTGAATGCTCCATAAATATATCGCCCGGTATTTTTGTACTAGCGCGATTAAATATGCAATTACTCAAAAACTGGATTAAAATAGCAAGATTTTTTTTAAATGTCATTGATAATCGATATATTTTCTCTATTTTTGCATTATTACTTTTAACTTACATTAACACATAAACTAATATTTTCATAAAATAGTCACATATTTTTTCGTAAATCGAATTTTCATAAAAAGCATTTTTGGCAGTGGATTTTATGATCCACCCCACTGTGCAAAAACGTTTTCGCAGTAGTCGAATTAACCGACGCTAATGATGCCGTAATTTATGCGCTGACTCAGTTTCTTTGTTTGGAAAATTATTCATATATTCATTAAAATTTTAACAAATTTCCAAAACAATGTTTGTACAGAACAATTTTTTTGGCAGCGTCCAATGCCGAATGTGTGATTATCTCAAAAAAAAAATAATAAACATATTTTTTAATATCATTATAGACACAATTGCTCGCCTATTTCTCCATCCCAGTGCTAATCGTCCTAATCCATTGTTCTCGAAATTAATATATGATTAATTTGTCCCAATATAAAGCCAGACGTATAATTCAATATGCAAATTTTAAATGGCGAACATAATGCCGGATTACTAAAACGTTATGAAAATGAATTTCTTTGTTGTTAAATAACAACATATTGTCGACAATTATGTATATGAGATTTGCATTTGTGTCATGATAGCTGACACCGCAGATTGGTCTAAGGTCCTTCAGTGATTCTCAAATAATATCGAAACAAACGATTATTTAATCAATACTATGATTAATTATAAATCGTTGATTTTTTAATCCAAAGCCATACTTCAATATTCATTTGTCATAGACCGTAATCAATGTGTTACAAGTTGTTCCTTATTTTGCAAGATTTATCTTATCTAATGGGACCCAAAATATGTAAAAAAACAACTTGAAATTTAATGAAAAAACTGAGTGAAAAAAGGGCAATAAAAATAAAATTATAATCCTATAGATTTTATATAACTGCTGTTTTTATTTACGATATTTATGTAAAACATCACTCTAATTCTCACCAGATTTTTCAAAGCTAAAGAAATGAAAATGGAATATTATTTACCATCCTGTAAAAAAATTATTAGATATAATTTGTTATCTCTGGGGTTAAAATTTTTAAATATACTCATCCATTGGTAAAATGGGGCCAATCATTGTATCCAGGAATTGTAAATCTATATCCTAGAGATATGACACATATTTATGTAATATTATTTTACAATTCTGTAACAAAATAATCCCTAGAACATCTTTTATCGCTCTATGGATTATTATTTTTAAATATTCCTTTCTGTCAATAAATTAAAAGGCTTTTAAATACAATTAGCTTAAAAAGTTCTATAATTTAAAAAAAATACTATATTTTTAGTAATTATTAGAGATGTACTTTATTAGAAAAAAATGCTACTCCTTTGAAAACATTTAAATAAATATATTTTTTAACATAACATCAAAATATGGTAACATATCTAGAAAATTAAAAAAATGCATATGGCCAATCATCGTGTCCTGGGACTGTAAATATATATCCTATAGATATCACATATCTATATAATATTATTTTATAATTCTGTAACAAAATAATCCCTAGAACATCATCTATAGCTATATTTTTAATAATTATTAGAGACATTCTATATTAGAAAAAAAATCCACTCCTTTGAAAACATTTAAATACATCAATTTTATAACATACCTATAAAGAAAAAAAATGCATAGGCCCAATCATTGTGTCCTGGGACTGTTCATCTATAATCTAAAGATATCAAACATATCTACATCATATGTATTCACTATTATCCATTGGTATAAGCTAGTAAAAAATAATATGGTAAATATAATGAACGAATACAAAATTAGAGAACAAAAATTTTGAATTACAGAAAAATGTTACATGATTTGATGAATTATAAAAAATTACATGTTCAACAATTAAATTTAATATGTTCTAATGAATACTGTCAATTATTAGGAGTTAATAAAAAATACATAAGAATACAAAATTAGAGAACAATATTTTTTTTTATAGAAATGTGTTAAAAAAGCGATGAGACAATTTTTGTATATAATGTGCGATTTTACACGATGACTTGCACAAGCGTGCAATTCAAGGGACAACTGTAAATTATTTATTAACACACGATATTCTGATCCGAGCCAAGGAAGTGACTCTTGTATTACTATGTATTTTTTTTGTGCCACTAATAAGGCCATACTCAGATGTGACTTATGATCCGACAAATGTATTCAATATCAATTACAGTGGTTCACAATTATTGCTAATTAAATTTATTAAATTTTGATTTGATTGATTGACTGTAATGGAAGCTCTTAAGTAATTTCGACGAGCATAGCTCGGCGTATTCTTTGATATATTTTTTTTAGCATAACCGATCAATGGGTGTTAAAAATTATTAAAAACATATTATATATAGATATTGTAATTGTTTGGCTCGATAAAAAAAATAAGATGGTACTCGAGAGACGCTTCGCTTTGACTAATATTAACCCTTATCGTTCGAGTGGTTATAATTTCAAGTATTCGATATTTTTTGTCGCACTTTGCGCGTATAAATATTTTGACAGAAACCACGAACCAAATTAAGATACGCAGACGCTAAGCAGACTTGTCTATTTTGTGTTGTGCGCCTTTTGGGCAACACATGTTGTCAATGGGCCATAGTCAAGTAAATGCCCGCTTTTGATGTTAATTTGCTTCTTTCCTATGTTTTTTTTATTATCATTTCAGTACCGTGTCTAAATATGTCGGCGTTTTACTTTTGATTGTGAACGGGATGTTGAGAATTTTTTTATTACGCATTATTTGATAGTGTGTTTAAGACGGACTTATTATTTTTGGTCATTTACTATGTGTAATATGATTTACGAGCTTTTATAGAGCGTACCACCCAAAAGCTCTGACGTCCGTAACAATATTCTTAACACATCCGATTCAAATAATATATTTAAATTACTAAGTACAGTAAAACCCCCTTTTTTACCTTTTTGAAGGGACCGATAAAAAAAAACGTAATTGGTGGGAAAACGCAGATTCCGGGTTAGAAAAAAAACATTGATCTGATGATATTGATTTTCAACATCCGTATAGAATTTTGTTCATACCGTTTTTTTTTATTTTATATAAAAATGTTTGCAATCCCTGTTCAAAACCTAATTAGATTATTTATAAGGTATTAAATAATTGTAAAAACCTTTATACAAAATGTATTAAAAAGTTTTATAGTTTCCTGGAAGGGTTCATGATATTTGCTAATTTTTGCGAAACAATACTATTATTTTTTTATGTCCATTTTTATTTTCATTTTATTTTTTCATATATTGACTAAAAACCATTTTCTATTTTCATTTCCAATTAATTTCTTTACATAAAATAATTCATTTTTAGTTTAAAAATGATTCAAACTCAAAGTTTATACTGTTTTAAGAATAAATATTTTTTATAATTATTTTTTTTCTTAATGTTTTTATTCATATTTGAAGATTAGTTATTATCATACATTCCACAGAAAGAATTATGTTTTTAAACGAATCATTAGCTGAGATAAAAAAATAATAAAAACTATTGATTTTACCAAAAAATGCTTGGGATTCTTCGCATATTCTATGCAAAAAAGGCTGGGATTAAAAGGATTAAGTTAACCTCTTCCTCACTAGATAATTTTTCGACGGATAAGATTTACGTGGATGTGCCTGTCCACTATATCTTCGATATCCATATCTTCAGACAGGGTTCGGCGCCTGTGTGCGCCGCACAATCTGGCCATATGCACGGCACTACATGTAATTTTGTAAAGTTTAGTAGGAGTTTGTTTCCAGCCATCAACTCAAATCTCAAATATTATTTTTTTGGGATCTTCTTGTCTTTCTAATTTTAATACTAGATTTTTGCGATGTTTAAAGCACAGATTATTCCCAAATCTAATGGCTGCATATTCATAGTATAGTTTGGAGGGAAATAATAATTTCAAACATTTTATATCGTCGCGCATTCAATACTATGTTTATATATTATTTTAAAAAAAATCCATCGATCAAAATTTCAATGAAAAAAAAAAAATTTTCAATAAAAAAAATTTTTTTTAAAAAAAAAGTTTTTTTGATTGAACTTTTTTTTCAATCACAAAATAATATATTAATTAAATTGGGTCCAATACCGGCTACTATATATTTAGTGCGATTATAAAACTAGACCACTGCCCCGCCGCAATAATGCTATAGTGAGACACGACAAAATCATTAGGCGCCTTTAAAATTTTAAATAGAAAGAAAAAAAATGTACACTTTATTACACCACCCGATATATATTTTTTATACAACTTTACAACCACTGCCGTGCTCCTCTATGATTTTATGATTGTTCTTCATTCTGGTAAATTATCCGTTATCATAGAACCGAGCTGTGTATCGATCATGGCGTCCCTCAAACTCTTTTATTGTCCGACGCGTCTGTTTTACCACGTTTTCGAATTAATCATTATTTTTTTTCAACCTAAAAATATGTCGTATATCGTAATCATAATTAATTTCAAATTATATCGTTTTTTAAAACATCTTTTGTCACACGTTGTGCAGTCTCTGTAATTATACAATGGTCGTAGCGCCCGGGGCGTTTTAATACAGGGCGTCATATTCTATAGATCCACAGATATAATCGACCGATAAAGTTCTGGAAATTAGCCCGCCAGCGTTCGTATCAATGCATCTACAATATTATTATAATTGGATAAAGTCGTTGAAGTAATAATATTATTAAAGAAAAATACTGAGAAATACACGCGACAAATAATTCCGCGAGTTGATATAAATCATGAACTATATTATTACTATAATCTATCGATGCATTATGACTCATTTGTGAGTCCGATTATATTATTGACTCATAGGGCGTAAATATTCTTGTTTTATTCATAATAAATGCGTCTGAATTCTCTTAAAAATTTAATGATGAAAAAATAGTAAGACTTAAAAATTATGTTTAATATCAAGACAGTGGCGCCTGATTCTAATTACATTTTAGAGGAAGTAGCACATATTTATGGGGTGGAGGTTGTCAGTTGGGAGATAAGAACGAATTATTAAAAAAATATTCTTAGTAATAAACATAAAATATAAAATAATTGATCTGAAATTTATTTTGATCGCTGACATTCGTTTTTTATTCCGTCGTAATAAGGAAACAAAACCAATTCTATAAAATAATGAGTAAGATCTTTGGGGCCCCTAATTGTCGGGGGCCTCATGCTTAAAAGCAACAATATAAATCCACCACTGGCGAAATCCAATCATTGTTACAATGCGACTTAAATTATTTATATTTATATATCGCTAATATGGATGTTAATAATCATCGAAAACAGATCCAATGATCTGGGGCCTCTTTGGGGCCCCAGATTCTCGGGGGCCTGATGCTCCAGCATCATAAGCATCCATATATATCAGCCACTAGCGAAATCTTATCGGATGATCCTCATTTATGTCATAAATAAAGAAAAACGAAACGCGACAAATAATTTCGCGAGTTATTTATAATCTCATTTTTTTTTAAATTCTTGCTATAATATATTAACACATTTTTGTGAGTATTTTTTTATTAACTTATGCATAAATATATATAGAATATAAATAGAATGAGAATGAATTAAATTTATTCAGACAAGTACGAGTTAGCTGAAGGAATGTTGAAATTGATACAGCGAGGAATGCATTGTGCTTTCCATAAATACTCCCCTCGTGTAATGGCGCAGGGAAACAAAGCGACTTATGGGGTTGATCGTTTAATGAAGTTCACTGAGACTGTTAGCACTAAATAATATAATAAAAAATATTTGGGTTCATTATTACTAACCGCTAAATAATTACGCATTTTATAACATCTCGATTGGGCGCGAGTTTGAACACAATTCTCTAAGAATCTGTGCGTCGTACACTTATACTATCTTAGAAAAATATATGCATTATACTATCAAGTATTTAAATATATGAAATGATTTTAATATAAGTCGCTTTTTTATTTATTTTTTTATTTAACATTGTCGAATAGATATTTCAATTCATTTAAATTAAATATATGATATATTGACATGAATAATTTTTTTTATGGAGTTATTGATTTAACGCGATTGTCCAAAACATGCGAAATTCTTTGTCATGTATTTTTGTGTTTGTTTATCAAAAAAGCACTTGTCAAAACAGTAGTTGAATCTGCCGTCGCAAGGTGTTTCACCGAAGTGGCTTGTCTCCGACGGCGTTTAGCATATGGCATGGCATGTCTCACGTGTTTTTAACCATATTTTTTTTACATAAAACCAAATCCACGTGTTTGTATACGTTCATAGCCCAGAGGCGGTTCGTTGTTGGCAATAAACTACAAGAGAAGCCGCCCCAAATTCAATATCCACCGCTAATAGCATCAGTAAATATGTTTTCTTTAAAATTAGACCTTCCGTATACTGACCACTTCTTTGTATAAAATATTACTAAGATCTTTTATTATCATGAAGCAATATAACTTAAAAAAAACGTGTCAAATTCCGATACAAAGTATATTTTTAATAAAATAATTGATGTCTTCATATTAATCATGCTGTTGGAATTAATTCATTCGATTAATTCATGTCGTTTGTGCCAATTTGTTGCGATTATTGGCACGAAAATGTTTTGGCTTGCATATCCGCAATCAACCGCTTGATTTCCTTTGATATAATCAATCCTCTTAATTAGATCAATCAATTGATTATTTGGCTCAAAATAAATAATACACAAAGATCGACAATATATTATTTTATATTTTTCATAAGGGTGATAGATAATTAAAACGATATTCGGCCATCTTTGAATAATAATAAAAAAAATCGGAATGACTTGCATTAGCGGGTTCTTTGGTGTTTTTGGCTAACCCCAATTTTTTTTCAGCATCCCCGCGTTGGTATTATCCCTGATATTAATTTGATGATGACGGGTGGCTTGTTTCAATTTAATAACAAACCACTACCAGTATTACTTCAATACAAAAAAGATGGTTAAAAAAATAATTTCTCACCGATTCGCACGTATCGAATATTACGATTTGCTATATCAATGCTAATTAATTAAACGCTAATTAATATATTCCGTATAAATAAGCGAGGAGTTCTTTAATTACGGCCTTTATCCATTAGACCGCGGTGCCTAATAAACCCCATCACTCCCCCCTTGCGCGTGATTAATTAATAAAAAAATATTAATGAACGGGAGAACGGGTTAAAAATTAGCTAATTACATGAAAATATTTTTTTCGGTGTCCCTCCGGTCGAATTAAAAATCGTGATAATTAACCCCAAAAAAATATTATGATGATATGAAAGATTATTATGACGCCTCGGGGATAGAGCCGTATTAATTTTTTCGGGAGAACAGCTTTGTTCTTTTGTGGAAATAATGGTGTTCGTTAACAAGAGTGGTCATATGTTATATATATTATTTTTTTTTTTTGGTCGGGATTAATATTTAAAAAAAATGGTATGGCGTAATTAACGCCATATTCAATTATTTGTATGAAAATGTTGACGTGTAATGTATTTTTTTATATCGCCATGTGTAAATAAAATGTAGACGGGTTCACAAAAAATAATTGAGAATATTTGGAAATAATTTTCTCAATAAAAAGTGGTTTTATTCTATTTTTGGCGGTTTTTTTTAGTAATTGCGCTTGAAATATTTGTTTTTTTCTCAAAAAATCTTTATTTATTCATTAATATCGATTTCTATTTTTTTTTATTATCAGTTCATATACTGAAGAAATATGTGAACCAATTTTATTATAATCAATTTTCTGCAAAAAATGTATTTTTTAGTAATCCGGGTTGAAATATTTGTTTTTAATTAATCTTAATTTGGTCCTCGTCAATTAAGTATTTTTCTAATTTTTTTCTTCACCAAAAAATACAGATACAGATTATTTCCACGTTTTATTTTTTTCCATGAGCGCAAAAACGTCGATCATTCTAAAATAAATAAAGCTTTTTGACGGTCAAATACAAAGTAAGCATCTAATATTGCTACCAATGTCAAGATACGTCAGAAAATTAGACTAACAAATCCTGCATTTTTTTAATCAAACCTTTAAAAAAAAATATAATCGATTTTTTAGGTCCGGCATTTATTTTTATTCCAAAGCACGACACGTTTACGATTACAACCGCGGAGAGCGCTCTCCGATATTCGAGCTATTTGACTGATACCGTTCAAAATCATTTTTATGTGTGTTTTTACATAGCGTGGAAATAAAAATATACACATAAAGTATTAAAAATCGTTTATAGATTTCTCTAGATACTGATCTGGATCATTTAGTACGGTATTAATCAATTCGTCTAATCGCAAACAGATATATATTTGTTACTATCATGCGATTTTTAAGAAATTATAAATTTTCATGGACCGATGAAACGTTAATATTGATTTCCACGTCGGAAAAACTCGTGCATCGTCACGCAAAAAATCGATTTTACAATCAATTTGTTATGAATAATATAGAGAAGCGAGTTTCATTACTTTTATGATATAACATTTATGATGATTTATATGAAGAGATATATATTTACGATTAAAATCTTGTCATTGTATTTTATTTTATTCAGAGAGAATCATAATCCAGAGTTATGTTGCTTTCTGGCATATTCGCTATTATTGTTTAATAAAAATAGCTGCAAATAAATGCGATCTTCTTCAGATTTACGACCTCCTAAGCGGCGAAAGCTTAAAAACTACTTAAAACAACATAGATTTCATTCGAAATTACTTGTCGAGGTATTTAAACCTGGGCCATAAATCCCGAAAAACGCTTCTGAAGGTAGACAGACCTTCAGAAATAGCCGCCGCTGTCTCATTTTCCGGATGACAAACAAGAATGTCACCGGCCGCTGCAATTGATTCAATTTAATGGAACCGCGTGCCATTGTCAATTTTTTTTAACGCCGTCTAATTCCGATTCTAAATATTTTGAGGTTATTGCATACCCTGACGAATGGTGTGGGGCTTACGACACCAGTCGCCGTATCTGCCCCCCTCTTCATTTTCCGGACGGATGCGCCTTTTGACGGCGACCAATCGAATCAAATGGACGACTGATTTAATTAAAAATAACAATGATTTATTTTCTTTTGGCGTCCATTGTTGTCATTTCGGAAGACTTCACGCCATTGTCGGCCGGTGTTGTAATGGTGTCGTCCTGTGCAGTGTCAACAGTGAGCGGTGATCCATTCGTCAGGCCATCAGGATCAATCTGCACGTGGACTAAATCAATTAAACAGTCGAACAACATCTACAAGGGGGCTTGTTTATTTTTTTTTTTATATTGCCTACAACGGCAGCTGGTGGAAAAAATAATTAAAACCCCATCAACAGTGGGATGATATTGATTCGAATAAAAAATAGTTTTAATAAAATACTAATCACGGTGAAGAAATTTTTAAACCAATCAGTAATTCACTAAAAAAAATAATTATGACGCTTTTTAACATTAAAAGGCGTTATCTGGCTATAAACAAAGTATTGAGTTCTGTGTTTATTTTTTATTAATCAGGGTGGAAGTATTTGTTTTTTCATTTAATATTAATATTAAATTTGACCTCATTAGATTCTGTATTATATCTTCTAATTATTTCCACAATACCTTTTTTTATTTATTATTTTAATCGAACCTTTTAAAAAAAATATTTCTACTCAGTTCTTAGCCATGGGTCTATTTTTTCAGTTAAAAATAAATCCCGCATTCAAACTCAAAATCCAACACTTTTACAATAGCAACCGCGGAGAGCGCTCTCTGATATTTGAGCTATTTGACTGATATGGATCAAAATTATTTTTATTTGCGAATAATAATCATGATAAGAAATAATGGAAGTTTTGAAGGAATGAGAAGAACACTAACAAACTTAACAACTGAACCACTTTTAAACAAAGATGATGGTTGAACATTCAAACGCAATAAGGAACGGATTAGCTGGCTTCAGAGATGAATACCTTGATTCTGAAAATTTACAAAAGTACCTAGTGAATAGAACAATACAATAATGTATTAACAAATACCTCTTAAATAGTTTTTTGTTAATATTTTTAGTAATCGCGGTGGAAATATTCGTTTATTCATTAATATTAATTTTTGTCCTCATTAGATTCTGTATTATTGTCTTCTAATTTTTTCCATCATCGGAAAAAATGGATGCCTATGTAACACAATGGTTTTTGGGTAAAAAGTATTTCCACGTTTCCTTTTTTTTATTCATTGTATACATTTTTTAATCGAACCATTTTAAAAAAAAATCTACTCAGTTCTTAGCCATTTTTGAGTTAAAAATAAGTCCTGCATTTATCATTATCTCAAAGCACGACACTTTCTTAATAGCAACGGCGGAGAGCGCTCTCTGATATTTGAGCCATTGACATTTGACTGATATGGCTCAAAATTAATTTTATTTGGAAATAACAATCATGGAAAGAAAAATGTACTTATATAAATGGTCCTTTTATAAAAAAAAAACATTTTTCTTGCATATTTCTTTTTATTGCTATAAAAAAAATAATCCAAAATATCAAATATGATCAAGACATGATTGCAGTTGAATACCATTGGTCGATGTAATAATACAGAGACAGCGGAAAGTTTTGGGGGGCCCTCTGAGGCCCAGAGGGCCCCCCAAAACCTTACTCTTTATATAGGAGTAGATTCATTTCGTGTTTAAATGTATTGTTAAATATTACATACATCAAATAATATGCTGCTAGGGTCCTCTTAAGCATTTATGTTTATCTCAAAGCACGACACTTTTACAATAGCAACGGCAGAGAGCCGATATCGGCCGATCCCTGATATTTGAGCTATTTTACTGATATGGCTCAAAATTATTTCTATTTGGGAATAAAAATCTTGGAAAGAAAAATGTGCATATATAAATGGTTCTTTTATAAAAAAAATCCATTTTCTTTGCATATTTCTTTTTATTGCTATAAAAAAAATTCTAAATATTAAATATGATCAAGAGATAAATTTGGGCCCCAAAACCTTACTCATTATTTTATGTATTTTTTTTATAAGCTTCCGTTTAAGCTTCACTTGTAGGAATAGATTAATTTCGTGTTTAAACGTATTGTTAAATATTACATACCCAAAATAATATGCTGCTAGGGGCCTCTGAAATGTAATTATCTTCGGGCCCCAGATAGTCACCATCCGCCACTGTAGAGAGAAAGCTATAAAATTATACAGTGGAAAATAAAATCGGAATTTCATCTGATGATTTCTTTACAATTTTCCAGTAAATCAGTTTCGTGTCGCACGGGACATATACGCCATCCACAAATATCGCGGCACATTAAAAAAGTTCTAAGTCTTTCAGCGGTTCGTGTCGGCGACACAAAGCCAACTTGTCAAACGCGAGTGCTTTATGTCCCTCCACTTCAACAACGAGCCGAAGAAGCGCCACAATAATACATCAAAAAGGCATCAGCGGTCCTCAAAACGAATTTTCATTCGGCGTTTTAGCGCCAAAATCGATTTCGCTCGGTGATTCGCACGATTTTCGCATCATAGATTTTCTCCAGTATCGCCGAGCGGACGTTTTTCACGATATTTTTAATTACGAAATTGATATCGTCGTCACGTACCCATGGAAAATGGAGTGATACTCCAACGAACACTATTAAAGTCTCAAACCATAAAACGGCATAGTACACAATACGTTTAATGACTGTTCTAAATTGTTGTCAATTTACTCGGCTATCCCCGGTGCGGCAATAAAGTTACTCGTGCAAGAAAATTCTGCGATTATACCATTTGCATACGCACGCACTATTAAATAAATAAAATTGCTTTAATTATTTTTTACGCACGTGCAATTAAAACGCAATCTGTCCACACAAAAAAAATAATAAAATAATTATGATTAAACTTAAAAATGTCGAATTATATGTAATTTAGATGATAATGATTATTTTTTTGTTGTCAAAGATAATGTTTTGTGCGCGGATGTGTAATTATTCTATGCCCCCTATCGAATTGAACTATCTATTAATTAATTAATTCAGAATTTTAATTAATCAAGGAGAGCGTGACAACCCTGTTTTCTGGAGTCCTATAAAAGTCACAGAAGCGTAACGCAGATAAAGAACCGGAGGATCCCTCCCCCACTCATGTGACTTGCCGTACCCTCTTCGTCGCCTCGTACTTCTTCGCTCCCTCCCCGCTGTCTCCCCACGCTCCCCGTCTCCCTCCGCCATTTAACCGGTGGGTTAAGTGAATATCCAAAGACACCGGTTTTTTACAAATTTCACTTCGATCCAAATATTTCCGAGCTGCATTATACATAATTTCATTAATAATTTCTTACATTCTGCATACAAATTCCCCCCTCGTACAATGTTAATCCACTTTTCCCATCAACCATTTAAAATGGAGCATTGTTTTATAGGGCATAATAACACACGAGCATGCCAACACGGAGCTAAACGTCTCCGTCTCTTTCCCGCGATGAAAATTTGCGTCTGAAAGAGGGATTCGAGGGGGGAACGAGTGCGAGCGAGACGGGCGTCGCGTGTCGGCCCTGCTCGATCTGGGACGTTCGATCGCGATAAGTTGAACCCTCCTATTTAATGTCCTCTTCTGTGACAAATAAGGGACAGCTTTAAGGATTGCCACAAAGAATATAAATAAAAAGGGTTAAAAAATTTGTGTCCTTTTCACAATAAGCCATTGTGGAGACGCACAACACGTGATGTATCATTTGGGGACGATGAACGAATTTGCCCACACAGGACTACAATATAATATAATATGATATTGTGTCACAGGATAAGATGGATTGTTGAGAAAATGAGTGTCATCATTTATTTCTTTGTGGACGAGACATAAGTCGCATAATAGACACGGT
Source organism: Philopotamus ludificatus (assembly GCA_022495035.1). Classification (NCBI taxonomy): domain Eukaryota; kingdom Metazoa; phylum Arthropoda; class Insecta; order Trichoptera; family Philopotamidae; genus Philopotamus; species Philopotamus ludificatus. Next base: position 15,897 of record JAGXCT010033493.1, on the reverse strand, counting down.
AAACTATGTATGCACACTCGATTTACGCGGTTTTGGTCGACGGTCTACCAAAAGATAAAAAAAATACCCAATACTAATACCAAAAAAAAAAGATTTTTTTTTAAAAAAAAAAAGTTTTTACGATAAAATATTTGGAAAATATTGCCACTGTAAATTTAAGCTCTTCGTAAACGACTCCGTTTATTATCAGACGTTGACACGGAATGAAAAACAACTAATTCACCGTTTACGTGATAGATTGATTTATGCGTGAATGTATATCGTGTAGAAAAATACGCTACTCCCATATTTTGGTTCCAAAAATTAAAAAAAAAATCTTTGCACGTAATTTTAAAATCATTTAACGTATCAAAGTATTATCAATCAACGATATTTATGTTTTATCCATTTTTGTTATAGTGAAATGTATACCAATTATTTTTTTATTGAACATTGCAATTATTCGTTGATAATTTAGATAATCTATGAAAAAAAATTTTTTTTGTAAAAAGAATCAAAAGCCACCAGAATTTTTTTACAAAAAATTCTTTTTCATTATTTTTTTATGGTAGCCGGAATATTAAATAAATATTAAGATTCATAGCATTGTCCGTTTAGTGATTTTTTCTATCAATAAATATAAATTTTCCCGCATAGCCCTGGGTTATTTCACTTTTTTTCGATAGATATAGTAAATCTGAAGAGGACAGTGGTCGGGTCGGTAGTAAAATACTTCATTTTCCGGCGCGGGGGGTGAGGGTGCAGGGAGGGAGTGGTGTTGGAGATGTCCCCCGCCATTACACGCTCAACAGCTCCCTGATGATGCGGCGTTCCACGGGGCAAATGGCGCGACAAATAAAACCACCCCCTGTTACCACCGCCCGCCGCCCCCCCCGTGGACCGGAGACTGAACAGCGGACCTCAACTCGGGCGCCCCATCAACTTTTGAAAGTGGAATGCCAAACGAAAATCTTTTGTGACCAAAAATTGAAAACGCCCAAAAAAAAAATTTGGTGAAAAAAATCCGCTTCGACGCTAACGAGCGAAATATCAAAATATTATTTTTGGATGTTGGTTTACATTGTTTTTGTGTTTGTTATCTTTGCTGAGAACCCCCGGTCGCTCGTCCCGCACACGAAATAAAATAATCAACGTCCCTCATTCCCACCACTAAGCGTTCACAGCCTCTGTATCAATATCACTTTACACCCCATAAACACCGCGCCATACGTCAGAGGTGTCACAACATTCCTGCGAACATTTATATAATTATTTTATTTTTTATTTTTTAATAAAAATATATCACGATTAATTATGTCCAATTGTTTTACGCACAGGACGTACTAAACCAATTTCCGGCCCGATCCGGCAATAAATATCAAATCACTCGGCCCGTCTCGAACGTAATTGATTTATACTGAGATTAATCTTGAGCGCCCCTGACAGTGACACAGGGTGACCACACGGGAGTTGCAAACGTGTCAACAGAGGCAACAGTTTAACGTCCACCCCACTTCCTTTACACTCAATATTAGTCTATTAGGCATTAAAGCCCCGGGGATTTATTATGTTGGCTCCCCCTGATTTATTTATTTAAGACTTCCTGCGATTTAACAAATTGAAATCCGCATGAAAAATAAGATTAAATCCGCAACGCTATAAAAAATTGTTTTTCGTTTTTTTATTTGATTTTTTTGCGACATCCCTGATACAGCGTGTCCCGAATAATCAAGGCCTAGGCCATAGATTATCCTGTCTGTTGTTCCCCATATTGGGCCAATATATTTCGCACAAGACAGATTATCCTATGCTACAGCCACCGGTTGACTAACTGTCGCCATTAATGATTTCCTTTGCCATCATCAATCCCACTACAAACACAAAACGACCTCTTCTCCCCCACGTTCTTCTTGGAAATAATGGTGTTTGATATTCCACAAATCAACGAGTATAACCTTTTCGAATATAAAGATAATATTATTTCATTTATACATTTTTGGTACAAGTTTTTAATTTTTGGAATAGACCAGAATTATTATATAATACCATGAAAATATCCAAATTAATTTATTATTTTTAGAATGGATGTAATTTTGTAAATAATAAATTTCTCTAATTTTGTAATCAATTTTTGGCTGATTTGTTAAAAATACATCAGGAATATTTCTAAATATACTATTTTAGTAATATCTTGACATTAATTTACACAAAATTGGACCTAGAAATTTTGTGCATAAAATACTTTATGTAAATTGTTTAAAAAAAATCGTTTTACGCTATAAGTGATTTTGTCTGGAAAATGTAGCTATTTAAATAATAAAAAACTAATATTTTCGTTGACACTGAATTAAAACAACAAATTCACCGTTTACGTGATAGATTGATTTATGCTTAAATTTATACCACTTAAAATACGGTAATCCTATATTTTGGTTACAAAATTAAAGAAAAACCGCAAATTGTATTTTGTGCATAAAATACTTTCTGCCTAAGCCTAAGGTTTCAAATATGTCAAAGAAACGTTCAATTTAATTTCATGACTACTGGATTTTTAATGAAATAGTAGTTGATGTTTGGATTTCTGGAATAATCCAGAGTTGTATGTTAACAACTGTTTAAAAGTATAGAAAATCTTACATGTTGTAAATATAAAATTTCTGTAATTTGGTAATAAATTTTTGGCGGATTTTTTTATCCAAAAATTAAAAAAATACCTATATATCGTTGTAAGCAGTCTACATTTTAGAAATATATATACATTTTTATTAAAAAAAATATTAAAATACATTGAATTCTATATGTTTTATTAGTAATAAAAAAGTCTTGTTAAACATAAAAAAAATCAAATATCCACAGCATGTAACAAAACAGATTGTGCAATGAAATACGTAAATATTGCATACATTTCTCATTAAAAAAAAATACGAATTAATTCCAACGAAAATATTAACACATCTAAACTGCCAACTCCATCAACGGCTGATGGCAATCTTTCTTCTGCTAAATGCGCATTTCACACCAACGTGTTCGCAACCGACAATTTGACGTTGATGCCAACACAATAATTCGAGTCATTATCCGTTAATTCAGTAATTAACAGACGACACTTCCTAGATAGACGCTTTTACTCAATTTTCTCTGAATTGCAACACACTCATGCTAATTCGAAATAATCATAAAAAAATATGTGTGCGCAATTACAGATGTGTAAATATTTATACGCGCGTCTAAATAATTGTTCAATATAAGAGAAAGTTGCTCACAATTACTAACTTCATTAAATTTGTGATGGCGATATCTTATTAACGAGTGCGCGAAAAAATGGGTCAAACGAATTACAAATCATTTACGCGAATAAACTATCGCGAGTGTTATGAATCAATTTAATGAATGGACGTAGTAAATGATGCGTTTTTCGTAAAACACCGGGTGACACGTGTGTCGCTTAATTAATTATTGTTGTCATAAAAATATTTGTAGCCCTGTTTCATATTAAATTAATATGACGATTAAAGTTGGTTTACGTCCGATTCTCTTTTTGCGCGAAGGGTTCGTTTCAAAAACAACCGTGCAAAAAAGATAAGCTGCAATTTTTTTTAATATAAGCTATTAAACCGCTTTCCCTCATTTCTGAGGAACGTGATTTTTATATTATCTATAAATCCATTGTATTCAAATCTGGGGTCCAGAAAAAATCCTTCAATATTTATTTTATTTTATTTATACAAATTTACTTTTAAAAAGATGTTTTATCGCTATTCATCCATATAAAGATTTGATAAAGATTCGATAAACATTCTAAAGGTTCTAAAGTTGCAAGGGGAATGAGTCTCTCACGCGAATATTCCTCCAAGTGTCAAACCACGACACTGGTTAATTTTAATATTATTTAATAAATGGCATTAAATAAATTAATTCCAACGCGCCAAACTACCTAACATAAATATTTGTATAAAACATGCGGAGGTAATGGGTGTCCTCTTCTTACATAAGGCCAGTGTTATAAAGAATTCCCTGTGTTCAATGGAGTGTAATTGAGGCCCCTTACACCCAAGAATCATTTTATAAAAAAGAATTAGGATTTTAATCGATTTTTTTTAATTTTAAAAAAGTTTATTGAATTAATATTATATATGTTTGTCCCCAATTGGCGCATCTCAGTGCACCTAATCTTCCGGCGCCTGTGTGCACCACACAATCGGGCCATATGGACGGACACTCATCCGACTACTAACTTAGCTCAGTCGCGGCTAACCTGCACTATCGAAATATACGCATATTATCTAAAAGGTAAAAAATCAGAATGAATTTTAAAAAAGTTAATTAATTTGCACCATTTTTTATTACGTAGCATTGTTCTGGAACTCATTTACCGCGTTAATCAAGGGATAAATATATTTAGAAATGGATAGTACATTCTTCCGTATTATGAAATTAATTTTTATGCAACAGCACAGCTTGAAATATTAACAGGAAAAGCACGATTTTTGCATAATTGTAAATAGATTTGCTTTCACGCCGAAACCGCCAGTCAGTGAGAGTAATTTGCGGGAAAAATCAAATACAAATAGGGCTGTCAATTTTTTTTCTTCTTATTATTATTGTATACATTCCCCGGAATAATTTCACACGACAATTTGTAACAAAATAAATTTTAATAATAATAAAAAAAAACATGGTGTTGAATCGATTTGATATTACGGCTCGTTATTTCGTTTCTATATTTGTGGTTTCACGCATGAACCGTCTTTTAATATAAAAGAAAAACGTGATTCGGATGCTTTACAGATTTTTCGTTAAATTGGACCGATACCGACCGATCCGTGAAATATAATCGTGAGGATATTAATGAAGATTATGTACTCTTTTTTTTTTATTCGTGCAATTCACCGTCTTATTAAAGTTTATTAATTAATTACACGGAATATGTTAAGTATGTGCACAGAACATGGGAAAGATGGCGTGATGATACACATCAGTTGATTACTGGAGGCAGCCAAGCCTGACTCTGCTCACTAACAAGAATGCGTTTTACTTTGTTGAATGACAAAGCGTTTTGTTGCAGCTTCCAAATGCAATTCTCCATTGTCGGTTGACGGCCCGTGAAGTTCGAAATGTCATTCACGGATATAAAAATTGAACTCTTGATTTTTTAAAACGCGATAAATCAAAGAAATATTTTAATTTATATTTAATAAAAAAGTTGCCAACAATATATATGCACATATTTTTTGCAAACGCAGACAAAGGATAGTTAATTTTGCAATAGCGAGGCTTTTAACGTGTATCGTTTCAAAGCTCTAGCAATAAAATACGCATTTACATTTCTAATATTTCCCTCGTATTTTCAGATAATACCAAGATTTATTTGATAACAATAATATATTTTATTATTTTATAAAATAAAATATATTTACATATTATATAATGAAACTTTCATATCAGTATTCATATTTTTATAATAAAAATATATATATATATTATTGATAAGATAGTTTTGCACAACCCTGTGTTAAATGTGGCAGCTAATTGTCTTTTGATCCATGACGTAATTCAAGTACCTAGCTTTAATAAGTAAATCAATAAATTATCACAGTATAACCGATTTAAACCGCGATTACGAATATAGCGCAATTAGAACAATACTCGATTGTGAAAGGGGAAGATTGCTAAATTCGATGCGGTCAGTAATTATCTAAATATTATATATTTTTTATATAAATATATACATATTATTTTGACATATTTTATAATAATATTTATATTATTATGTCATATATTATAATGATATTATAATATTTCGCATTTTTTTATTGAGAAGTTATCACATAATATTGATGAGTTTCCACGCCATCGATAGTAAAATCAACAGTCCACGATGAAGCTGACGATGCATAAAGCTTCCGATTGAGATCTCCCAAGCCTCATGGGAACTTCACATCATCTGGTAGACCAGACATTTCGACCAGACACGTTTCCGACTCGCCAAAACCTCAAAATCAACGGTAGCCATCCGAATGCGAGATGGAAATAAATGAATTTAAACTGAGAGAGCAATTTGAGGTCTACCGGCGGCTATCGTTTCTACAAAATGCTACTTGTTAACGAAAAAAATAAGCTAGTCATACGTACCGCGGAGGTTATACAATTTTTTTTACATCAGAGTGTCCATCCCGATATGTATTATACGAATCATCGCGACCGGTGGCACAGTGGACGATCGATTTAATATTTTTCACGATTCGATCTCGCGTAAAAATTCGACACCACTAAATCGATTAATGGTAATGGCAATCGTACAACAGTCGATTTGTCAATTTAACGCGCGGCCATTAGAAAGAAACCCGTCCGGATTGTAAAATGTATATACGCTCGATATAAAAGCGTTGTATATTTCTCATTGGAATCATTTTGTGGTCGGGATTCCGGCGCAGACAATTTTAAAAATGAAATTAAAATAATGATAAAACGATCCCATAAGAAATCCGCTCGAATATTTCACAGGTATACATTTTTTCGCTATTGAGAATCACTGTTATGTTAACAAAACCGGCATCTGTTAGCAGCATTGTGGTGCCATTATGTTGAGTGACATTTAAACTATGTGCGGACAGATATATTGAAGATATATATATAAAAAAAGAGGTCATTTCAAACCTCGGAGGAATATTATGAATATTATGCCGAGATCCTTGGTGGTCTCTTTTGACATATTTCAACGAGTCACTCCGTTGTGTGCACAGCAGATTGTAATTCTTTGTATCGATACGTGTTTGAAAAAAAAAATAATTAAGCACACAGCGGTGGGCAAATCAATTAAATCATAATTATCACGAATAATAAAATTAATTGCCCGTTAGCGTTTGGGGGGATGGTGCGAATTTGTCAATGCGAGATTCGCTACGCGCACTTGTGCGCACAATAAACACGTCTCAATCTGCTCGCGCAATAAAAATCGCAAAATGACATTTTTTATATTATTAATAAGCTTGTCACATTGTCTATTTTATTGCTTTCCGTACCGAAAAAAAATCATTAGACTTTCTAATAGATTTTTTTATGGCCAACAACATGGGAGGTCAACTCGCTATAAAAAAATATGATTTAAATTGATGGACCCGCGATTATCCGACGACGTATATATATATATTTTTTATGACAATTCGTATTATGTAACGGTTTTGCGTTTAATACCGATACAATTAATATGATCGATTCGATATTACCCCATCGTCCTCTTATTATGCGCGAGCACGTATTACACGTAAACATCTCGTATCCTGCGGATGAATGAACGACCCATCACCTCGTCCAAAACTTGATAACAATACACATGACAACCATCCAAGAACAATTTAGAAAATTCTTCACCAGCATCACGGACACGTCATTATTACCATACGATCGTGAATGGAGTCGTTATAGAAATTATACCCGTAATAATAAATAAGGGTAATTCTTTTGTATCCCGTCTCATCATCGCTACTCAATGGAATTTATTGCAATTTTCTCTAGAAAAAAATAAACGCGTTGTTCCACGGGATCCTGAATGACATAGCGTAGCAAATCAGAGGTGCCCAAACTTTGAGCCGCGTGGGTGGCTTCGACGGACCTCGGCATTTAATCGATTCGTCACAAATACTTAGACTCTGGCTCTATGATGGAACGACTTATTTTTTATACACATGCGAGATCACGCATCGCTCATAAAAAAAACATATATAGACTAATAAGTTATTTCAATAACAAAATTCCATTAAAAAATTCTCGATTTTTTATTGTGCATTGTTCCGAGAACTTTTTTTGCGCGGATCACTGCTAAAATTGTGTTTGTACCTGTGCACGGGGAGGAGTTGCATCGTTGCAATTCTCTCTTAAAAATATGAATAACAATGAAAAAAATGGTAAATGTGTTTTTTTTTTCAGAAAACATAATCGTGGATTTTAAAAAATATTTATGTTATATACACAATGTATATGTCTGATTTAAATGTTGGCAAATGACCACAAATGAATGCCTTCTATATAATACAATGTTGGTGAGGTGGGTCTCCCATTCATCCTCGCGAGATCGGTTCACATAAGACCAGAACCCACATCACACGCGACGAGAATATTATTTTGTTTTTCCCATTTTTAATCGATGGCTTTGTCGCCGACGCCGTTTCCGTCGATCCGAGGATATGACGTCGTCCCGTGGCGCATTAATACAGTTTTCCGTAATTGCGGGTCGGATGCGGCGAGGACGAGATGTGGCCGACACTTACCATAAGTATAAGTGTCGTGTCGTGTGATACGGGCCGGGCTGTCGGCGTTTCGGCGCAAGTCAAAAGCATCAAAGGCAGTTGTTATTAGTCACACCTGAGCCCGCTGGAGGTGTGCTCCTCGCAGCCACACACAATTATTGCCAACACACATATCATTACACTTTGGCCTGTCGGTGTTTTCGGTCGCGAGTTCGGCGACAGCGAGCTCGAGATGCGCGTGCGCAGCTATTATTAGCGGAACGCGAATCGCGAGCGGATCGACGCCGAGGAACGATCTATTTATCGCGGGATGTACTCGTCTAATTAGCCGTTCGAATTCCGACGTGCGCTCGCATGCAAAAACACGTGCGCGGGATAACAAATACGTGGAATGCATATCTGTACATCTCTACCAACATTTGTTTTTTTTTATTTTATTAACCTAGTCCTGCGATGGGATCTATTTAGTACCCCAAGTTTTAATTTAAATCTTATAGGTATTAAAAACCTAATCCATACAGTCAGTTCTTGACTTACGAACACCTCGACTTACGACCAAAAACACTTACGACGAAGAGAAAAAATGTACATATACCATTTACAAAAAAAATCAGCAAGTGGTTTATTGGATCTCAATACCACAGGCATTCTACAGCCGATAAATCAATGGTTATTGCTAACTTCAAAGAGCATTATTTAAGAATAACTTGAGAAAGATCAAATTACTGAAAAATAATTATATGAGTTGTAAAACTTTAGCTTATCTCAATGAACTATCGATAATGTTACGCTTAACCTAGCCGTGCCGATGGGGTCTATTTGGGAACCCAAGTTTTTGATTTTTCTCGAATTATTTTTTTTAATATAAATCCTACATGTCCCAAACTTTTTCTATTTGTCTAAAACATTCTAAAGAATAAATGTTATAATAAAAACAACAATTTTGTTTTACAATGGCATTGGGTGGGATGTATTTTATCGCTCCGTACAGAATATGAGCGGGGAAAAAACATGGCGCATGTGCAAATGCCAGCAAGAAAACACATCGTGCATGTGCAAGTGGTAAAACCACATGCGAAGAACCGAAGAATTTATCAATTCTTAACTGAAATGTTTGGGTTTAATTTCATAAAAGAATTAAATATAGTTTTTCTTAGTTTCGGGTAGTTTGTTAGGTTAAAAGCAGAATAGAATATATTTCGGAGTATTACTATCAGGCGCGTAGTTATCTTTAGTCAAAACGATGCAAGGAATCGGGGCCCTCGGCTTTTAGGGGATTTCGAAGGGACCCAGATTTAAAAAAAGTTAGAGTTTTCTATCAATATCAGCTTATGGAGTACCGACAAAATATTTTCACTTACTTTTCTTGGATAAGATTTTTAGTTTTTAGTCAAACTTTTTTTTAGAGATTATCAACCAAATTCTTAGTCAAATTATTATTATATTACTATTTTGATTATGTTAGAATATATATGTATATTTAAAAATTACTAAACACATTTATTAATATTTAATAAAAGCATTTTAAGCTTTTTTAAGCTTCTTAAACATTCCCCTTTTCTGTCAATTTAAAAATACCTTGGAGTAAAACTATAACGACTTTTATGCAAGAAAATGCATTAAGTGGTGTTTTTATTTGATCCATTGCTTTAAATTTAATATTAAAGGCATTTTGAAAAAAATATAAGGACTCTCTACTATACGACTTGGTCAAATCTGAATAGAAGGTAGACAGGAAGTATACTTAATATTTACGCAAATTAACTAAAAATATTTCCTTGGATTCTATAGTAGACATGTCCTTTTATTTTGTTTGGTTATATTTTCGGAATAAATTAAATTTGAAAAATAATCTAGCAAAGCATTCTAATATATTCATAATTTGAAAGATTTTTTTTTGGATAACCAAAATATTATTCCGATAAAATCTTGATTTACAATCTCAGAGAAATTATTTTATTCTGATTTAAATTATTTTTCGGAAGAAATTAAGACATCAATCAAGTTTTTTTTTACAAAAAGAATTCCTCTCTTGATTATCTAATTCAAAATATTATGCGTTATAGGTTTATGTAAAATAAATTAAAGCAATATTTAAAGCATTATTTAGTAGTGGTTGATTGATAGTAAAATACGGGCATTGTTTTCAACAAGCGCATTGTTTCAGCGTTGAATTTTACCATGATGATGATGAAAATTTACTAATTTTGCGTCCATAAATCTTACAGTTCATTAATGAAATGGAAATGTATGCAGAATCTAATTCATTCACTCGTTTTTTCACTAAAAAAAAAAAGAGCCGAGAATAGTTCGCCTCTCCTCATCCGGCATCGTTCCGTCGCGTCCGACGCAATCACGTACCTAATCTAATAAATAGTCTAGGAAATTAAAATATCTGTCGTAATTATAGAACACAACTAGAGAGCTCTAGAACAGTAGTTGTTCTAATTGAGGAGCGGCAATAAAGTTGTAATGGAGTTGTGTTTCATTAATTCGAACGGCTGGGCGGTAAATATCTCGCTCTTTTTTTACACTACTATATTTTTTTTCCACCTGCGGATCAGTAGATCTACTACGATTTATCTTCTGAATAAATAAAGATGTGTGCGTATGTTTTGTGCAGTTGTTGCAGTGGAAATCTCGCGATGTTAAATATGGTGTCGAACGTCAAACAAGATCTTGCGCAACGCGAACAAAAAAGCGCGAAATCAAGATCTCCGACCGGCTGATTAAAATTATGTTTGACAAGATTACGTGACAGGGGCGTTGAATCTTTTCGTAAAAAATATTTAATTAATTAATTGAGACATCAAATAAATTCACGTAAAATATAACATAAATCAAGTCTGGAAAATAATCACACACTGATTTTTATGATCATATTCTAATCAGGAAAAAGTTTCATCTCACTTTTCGTTTATATCATTCACATATAATGATAGTTTTAATTTTATAATAATTTAACCATTTATGTTAAACGATTTTTACTTCTTTTTTATGTTTATTCATACAAAATTACATAACTTTAAAAAACATGGATCCAATCTAGGACGTTTTCTATTGAAAAATACAATCTAAGTCAACTTTTAATCGATCCGTTAAGACGGCTCGAAACCAACGCCGCTGATCGTTGGGGTCTATTTTGTATAAAATGAATGTATGAAAATAGAGCCAAAAAATTTCAAGTGAAGAATTGATAAATTCTTCGACAATACCTTGACATTTAAAAAAAATGGATTATTCTATAATAAAAATAGTTATTCTTGATATATATATTAGTAGAAAAATCCAAAATATTGACCAAATTTTGAATTTTTTTATTAGTTAATGCAACGCGCAAATGACGCGCGCACACGGCGACAACTTACCGCAACTGAGCCGCACGCACAGCAGAGCTCGCGCCACACTGAGAAACGTGTGCGGTTTCACTGGCACATGCGCGATGTTTTTTCTCGCTCGCATCCGGTACGGAGCGAATAGAAATGCATTTTGTGGTTTTTATTTATTTTTCGCAATTGCATGAACATTGACAATAAAGGCCAATGATTATTTATAATTATTCTTTAGCCTTTTTTTGACAAATACAAAAAAATTGGGTCATGTAGGACTTATATTAAATGAGTTATTTGAGAAAAATAAAAAGCTTGGGGTCCCAAATAGGCACGGCTAGGTTGAATGCGATTCTGTAATGCGCGATTTTAAAAACCGCGTAATAAAAACCAATACAAAATTAAAGAAAATAGTTTTTTAGGCGGGTTTTAAAACCGCGTTAAAATAACGCAGTTTTTATTAACACATCTCTACATTTAGTATATGTTTTTTTATATACGGGTACGGATTTATGATTTGTTGTACGAAGTCCGTGTCTTTTTAGCGCGGCTTTCGTATCTACCGTACAAATCCTCTTTTACTCCTATTAAATTCTTATTTTATTCAATTTGTATATTTTTTGTATTTAATTTAATTATATCATTAAAGAGTTGAGTATTTTTAAATTTATTTAAATATTCGTTATTTTTATTACATTATTAAGGGTTTTTTAGATCTTTTCCAAAACTGTCCAAAAAATTTTTTTTCCAAAAAATAAAAATATTTTATACAAAAATTCTTAAATCAGTTTAGTGTAAATCAGGTTTATTCAAATATTTGTGTTTGCGCATTTTGAATGAGATTCGCGGTCTGGGATACGTGTACTCGGTTCTACCGGGCGCATAAAGCGCCGCACACACGTTCCACATTTTATTTCGACGCGGGAAAAATTGCCCGTCCAATTCATCCAAACATGTAACATGCAAAAGGTTGCTTTTCGCATATTATCTCACATTATTGCCGGTTAAATATCACAAATGAGTACACGCCGAGGTGCATGCATGCGCACAACAGGTGAGGAGCGATCTTAACGAGCCGTGTATACCTGTTCGGCGTAATCACGTAATTGACTGCGGCATTAACTAGTGTCTTGCGCATGCGCACCAAACTATGCGTGCAGCCGCATAAATTTGTTGCATTTTGATACAACATATCGATTCCATGTGTATCGCACGTGCAATTACACACCCGGGCTAATTGAATAATGCATACGCGATAAATTAAAATATTGTTAGGGAGCCGCGACCGGTCGTTGAATAACTATGACTAAATTATTGGTCAACTCAATTAGGCAGAAATCTAAATTACAATGCATCGATGTGTCCGTCTGTCCGTATAATAAAAGTTGTTAATGCCTCATTTCAATAAACGAGCCGAAAAACATCAGAAGGAGCGATAAATAATGGACCGCTTTTTTTATTAACCAATTCAAATAATAGTGCGGCGAGCGAGCGTGGAAAATCGTATGATAACTTGACAAGTGGCAGGTATCGATGCCGGGCATCGATGCCACCGATACCATGCGATAGTATGTCGTCGGGTTTTGTCGAAGAATGGACGAATTTTCAAAGATCCGGAGGTTAATGTTACCGACAACCTTCTTAGTCCGTTCGTAATGACCGCAAAAAATTGCGATACAATTCTCCACGGTACGTAAGCGTCCGAATAAAATGGAATAATTCGCAATAAGCAGGTTAATTTATACCTACTTGTGTGTGTATACCCATTTTTTTCGACGCTAATGACGATCGTCCTGAAAAATTCGCACAACAATTGATATCAAACGTGTGTGGGCCACCGCGCTCTTTACAAATACATACAAAAAATATAATGAGACATTCCGCATTAATCATTCGGAAATTATGTGCAGAAGAAATACGGCGTCGTGAAAAATATCGTTACATAAAAAATCGTCGAAATTTTCTTCAGTTTTGTTAAATTTTATTTTTAAAAAATCGTCGATTTTGCACTTTTTAACAATCATTGTACCATGCAGAGACATTTTCGTATGAAATGACATGTGCTGAAAGTGTTCTGTAATTTTGGACAGTCATCTCAAACTATCAAAAGTATTTGGAATAAATTCCAATTGGTAAAAAAGTCATTTTTAATCACAAATAAACGATTGCAATCATCTGGTAATACATCCGATGAAAAGTAGACGATCAGTGGCGGATTTAGCACTAGTAAGGCCCCAAGTGCAATCAAATTTTGAGACCCCACCCCTCAAAATGTTTTCCCTACCCTTACGACCATTAATGTGCATTCTACATGCACGATTCATAATTAATTTCACATAAATTAATGCAAAAAGACAGAGAAAAAACAAAATTAAACATTTTTACTAGCTCTGAGCCTTAAATCGTTTTACCCTAAAGTAGCTATGCGCCTGAATCTAAGGATCATGGTCTGCGGAAGTTAGTGCATATGGTAAATAAAAAAAGATCGTTTTGAGAGTTGAATTTTGAGGCCCCCTGAATTAATGAGGCCCGCGCCTTATGCTCCTAAGGAAAAATCCGCAACTGAATCTGGTCTCTAACAGATTTTTCAACACAGAGCTAGTATGTCCTGGGAAGGAAAACCCTTATCTTTTGACCGATATGTTTCGATCCTTTCGCTCCTCTTCCTTCTTTCTGGGAGACTAAACGAGTTTTTCCCATGGTGATAAGATTTATGATGATTGTCATAATCGGGAGGGTAAAATAAGATACCAACAGTGGTAGAAGATACACATCCATCACTAGAAATGCCCCTTATTATTATTAGAAAAATTCAGGCGCCTGAATCCATGGATCATGGTCGCATATGATTCGAAACATGACCGTTATGGTATAAAATACTGCTAAATTATTTTTGGCCCCCCAAAAAATTTTGAGGCCCCACGATTTTTTTATCAAAATACATTTTCGCGATATCGATACATATATTTGTTTTCCGCGCATCGATGCATCGCCGCCGTGTGCCTTTGCACTTTAATGAGGCAGAAAATAAGTTTGTTACCGCAATTACGTATTGCAATCGATTGCCGCTCAGTGCCATAATGTCGTAAATCGTTTAATTGGCACTGTTGTGAAAGTATCGACGCTGTTTGTTTAGCGATATTTTTTCGCAGAGCGCAGGTGGCCACGGTACATTAGCCATTGAACCAGCATACCCACTTAAAACTCAGTTTTTATTGTCATGCGTTTGTTTAAACAATTATTGGCCATGTGAACCGTGTTGAAACAATGGCTTTTCTTCCATTTTATTAGCAAATTATCGCCGCGAGTGCCATTATCGGTAGCCTATTTTTATTTTAAACGCCGACGATAAAATAAATACATACTCGTTAATGTGTTTCTATGCTTTTGAGACGCAGAAATATATTTTATTTAACCCATACGTGACGTTCCTCGGAATCATCCGCGTCGTCCGATGAGGGCCCCCCAGGGACCCCATGTATTTCAAGTCAGGATATTGATGAATTCTTTATCGATTTGTTTAATAAGAATAAAAATAATATGACGCGTAAATGACAACACGTGAAATTCGCACGTTTCACTCGCACTGGGCACTCGCACCGGATGCGAGCGAGAAAAAACATCGCGCGCGCATATAACATCTATTCTTTAGACTTTTTAGACAAATACAAAAAAATTGAGACGTGTAGAATTTATATTAAATGTGTTATTCGATAAAAGTCAAAAACTTGGGGTCCCTAATAGACCCCATCGGCACGGCTAATGTCACCACTCTTCGTAGGATGGTAACAATGCTTCGATATTTAAGTTGGCAGCTCTTAACTATTTTTAACTTTGTTTTAGTTTGACACTACGAATAAATAAGTTATTTAAATTAAAATCAATAATTTAAGTAAAATATGGTTATTTACTTTATAAACCTATTACTAGAAATATTTCAATTCATTGTTTCTATGTCTATGGTTTTTTTTTTTCCTCAAAAGAATAGATATTATTTTTCTTTTCATATCCTCCCATGGAAACAAGGTTAAAAAATCTCGCATTGTTCCTCGATCCTTTCTTTAAATAATTAGACCAGTGGTCGCCAGACGGTAGCTCGCGAGCAGCATTTCGGTAGCTCGCTTAGGATATTTTATTATATTTATAAAACTTCTACCTACAATAGTCGATTTTTTCAAGTGATGAAACTCAGAGCTTACATATTTTGAGTGGCTGCGATGTTTTGCCTTTCTTGTGGATGTTACAGAAAAATTAAAAGAATTGAATGTTCAACTTCAGGGACAAGATAATAAATTTAGGGAAATGATCTCTAAAGTAAGGGCATTTTTCAACAAACTTAAACT
>JAGXCT010033492.1:0-35635 GCA_022495035.1 Philopotamus ludificatus | reverse complement strand
TCAAGTCGAATAGTGCGCAGTGAGTGGATGGATGGACCAAATAGTGACTGTGAATGAGAAATGAGTTCTATGATTATGTCAAGCATCGATAGTACAAACACCTACAGCCTATACTAAAAATAAGGCGTCAACTTTAATATTTTAAACCCAGATCAAATGATAAAAAAAAGTTTTACTCCAAGCATCTTGAGTGGCTTCGGTCGGAGCTAGAAGAGAGGCGACCATCTTTGATTTAAAGACGAAAGTTGTTCTTCCATTAAGATAATGCTGCACCTATCATATTCTTTAAACATTGCCTCATCTGATTATCATTTATTTCGGAGACCCCAAAATAAAAAAATATATTTTTTTATTAGAGGTTGTTAATTGCTGTAGAAGTATTTTTCGTAAAGCAATCAAGTGATTTTTATAAGAATTTATCAAATAAATGGAAGGATTGGTGTATCTTAATTTTTAGAAATAAAATAATTATAAAATACCGATTTTTTTAGGTGTCTTTTAAAAATTGTATTCGTTTCCAACAAATTTTGCAAGCTTCGGAATAAATAATAATCTAAAGAAGCTTGATCGGAAAAATTCAGAGCATGTAGGATTTTCTTACACAGCCAAGCCCTTTGATCTTTTTACATGCGATTCTTACGCTACACGGCGTCTGGGAATCAGGAATGTTCGACAAATCCTGTCTGAAAAATGACATTACTTATAGGATAACAGCTGATGTAGCTCTTTATGCTCTGAAATCTCCTGATATCGCAACAAGTGTATCTGTATGTCTAATTTTGAACAATTTATCTTATTCAACGTTTATAAAGGATATATTTTTGCTCTAATTATTTTGAGATGACATTTGAAAAACAAAACTTGAATCAGTACATCTTTCTTTAATATTATCAGATGTTAGATATTATCAAGTGTACTTAGTGATTCGTATTTGCACTAAAATATAGTAATGGATGAACTAGTTGAAAATATTTAAATGGAATATTCTTTCAATGGAACCCTCGCCTCCCTATCTAAGAGTTTTTCCCGCCATTTCCTGAAAGCATTTGGCGGCGTCGCGGGAATGAAAAAGCAGTTTGCGTTGGCGGTGATTGGTAAATCTCTTTTGAGCTGCGGTGCATATCAGGCTTTATGCACAATAAAGCTGGTGGCACATGCACCTGCCTTGGCAAAACCCAATCTCGTACATCTCCGTCGTGTCTTATTCCGGTTATGTCGTTGGCTAGCACTATTTTATGGCTCTTACTAAATAAAATTTACAACGCGAGTGCACCGGTGCATATAAGGATCTGATACTGAATATATTCTGAAATTTATAACAAATTCCATTTTCTAAAGTAATGATATAAACACAAACCTATATATTATACATATTTACGATACTGTCATCTCGAATTTACCTCATAGATAAATTCAAGATGACAACATGTATTTAATAAATTTATATTTATTAGAGATTAATAGATATTTTATTTTATTATTAATGTTTTACTGGTTTACCACTGCTACTCCAACGGCCATGGCTCGTTCGGGATTAAGACGACAGACATTACAAGTAATTACTGCCCAAGAGCTTTATCGATTGATTCATTCCATACAATATGTATTCGGCAGAATCGACTGAAGGATTACATTATTGTATAAATCGACTAATGCAATGTAAGTTTAGGACTCGACTATCTGCTCCAGGACATTATTTTTCACACATCAAAGGCTAAGAACTAATCACTTGTCTTCAACAGTCGTTATTCCGCTAAATTTGGAGAACTCAAGAGTGCACCGATTCACATGCAATCGAGATTATACAACCGTTGCATAATTTATTAAAAATAAATAATATTAAAATATTATGCATTTTTCAGAAAAAACTAAAAAAAATAAAAATACCTTTATGTGGGTTTAAATGTAAAAAAATTATTCTTCAAATAAAGTCTATTTCTACCGCCCCTTGCCAACATAAAATATAAATATTTGAAATTATGCATTTTTGAAATACACACTTTTTCAAATATCTGCTCCTATTATTTTTTATTAATAAAATGTTTTTAATTGATAGTATAGTTAATCAATATATGTTTAAGAAAAAATGAGTAATACTTTTACTTAATTTTTCTTTATTCAATTAGTAAAAAATCAGAAAGCATTGATAATTTTTTTACCATGAAAAAATATATTTAAACAAGCATTTAGAATAATTTTCATTGTTTTCTATAATCTTTCTACACAGTTCACGTAATTTTTCGATTCCTCTCTTTAAAATTGTATATGTTTTTTACGTCCTCTAGAGAAGTATACATGTATTTCTAAGTGAATACTTTAAAAACTTAAAAAGATGATAATCTGAAGTTGCAATATCTGGTGAATAAAGTGAATGCTATAGAACTTTTATTTACTATAGATTTTTTGTTTGAGATTCGATATACGTCTTTGATTATTTATCAATACTGTTTTTTTAACAGTTTCGCAGTCAATCTTTCTATTAGGCACAATTAACGTTGGCTGTAACCGTTTTCAAGTTTTAATAATTCCTAACGAATAACGCCCAAAATATACTACCAAATAATATATAATACATACAACGAAGTATCTCTTTCAAAGTTTACCCTTTCCATTTTAAGCCGAATCTATGTGTTACCCTCATTATTTTTTTTTAATAAATTTAATAAAAAGGATATTCATTGAGAAGATGTATAATAAGCATCTATATGGGTTGATCTGAAACCCAATTAAAAAAAAACATGGTTCTAGTTATTTGCTAAAAAATCTTTTAGGCCAATACGTCGGGCCCACGAAAAGGTTAATAATAGTCGAAGGGTTAAAGCTGGTATTAGATTTGACGGAGGTCATTTTTTTTCTTTGGGTTCTTAAATATCATTCACTTTTTTCATCATCAGTCACATTTCTTTTCAGAAATGGATCGGAATCATACCTAGACTAGAGCAATGAACAATGTTACAGAAAATTCATGCGGTGCCCAAATTACTCATCTAATTTTTTACCAATCCTCTTCAAATGATCATGAATTGTTGACCAGGGATAACCAAGGTCTTGTGACTATAGACGAATTCCATTATTGCTTTTAAATCGGCATCTTCTAGTTTTGGAGATCTTTCTAATCTTATTTTATCGTTTAATTATCTATCAACACTTGTTTTGAATCATCTATAGCATTCTTAAAGTTTTAAAACATCTCTATAAATTTTGAGAAAGATATTGGTAGCTTATCTTTGTTTCAATTCCTAATCGAATAAAATTAGCGAAAAACTCGTAAATGGGTCTCCTTAATTTCGACCCTTGACATTTTTACCAATGATTAAAAAACGAAAAAATCTGTAGATTAAAAAGTTTTAAATTGCTACCAAATTTTACTTACCTACTCAACGGCAGTGGGTGACAAACTAAAGGTTAAAAACAAAAAAATATCATTACTTTTCGGTTTACCTTATATATTATTTATATGGTGGAAAATGGAGGAAAAGATCGTACTTTTTCTTTCTTTAAAGCTTAATTTATTAATGTTATAAATTTTTCTTTATCTTATGTGTATCTTTAGTTAGGGTATCATAAGAATATTTAAAATAAATCATTTAAATTCCCCATTCTGCGGTACCTTTCCAGATTTTTATTATATTATGCATATATCCTGGAGATCCAGTACGTGGCTGCGGCAGCACACGTAGATATATTCAGTGGCAGAGCTCCCCTGTGACCGCGAGCGCTTATGAAAAGACATAAATCTGTTTTGAGGTTCATTTCCTGCCGCCGCCACAGCCACTTCCGGTCGGGCGTCTTCGCCAAACAAAAACCGGCCCCTCAACAACTCGCAATTCGGCCATTAAACAACTGCACGCTTATCATATGTTGAATTTAAATTCAGTGCTACTCCTCGCGACATTAGTTTCGTTTTTGCACTTTTTATTTCGCTGTCTTGTCGGTAATAAAGTCTCCTCCAACGTCTCGCTCCATGATGGAACATCCACACGCTGAATATTCCATTTCCCGTTTTCGCTCCACCTCGTTCTCTCTTAATCATCTCAGTGCTTCTATCCTGAAGACTCACTACCTACTCACTGCACACGTTTATATACCTACATATAAAAATAATTAAATGATATATTTTTTATTATCATCAACAGATAAAAATATTATTGAATAATAATAACGAAACACTTTATTATACAACATATACATATCAGTATATGATATTAATTATATTTAGAATATCCAGTATTCTAACAAAGATACGCTACTATTGTTTACTCGCAAAGTAACTTAGGGCTTTGAAGTTACCGCATAACTTAATACATGATAATATTAGCTAAGCGATTGTATCAGAATCAAAATTTTCAGCTGAATGATGAATACGAGCAACCGAATAATATACCGATTAATATATGCTATAATCGCTTTAATTAGTATTTAAAACTTAACTCGCTAAAGTTAACGGAGAGCTGTCAGTATTCCCGTAAAATTGTCCCAAGTCCTTAATTAAGGGATAAAGATATGTTGTTATCATTTACTTTTAAGCGTAAGTATTTAAACACATCAAAATATCAAAACTAGCAAGTCAACAATAACAACTTCACTCGAAATCATATAATTAAAACACTTTTCAACCTATCCGTGCCGATGGGGTATATTTGGAACTCCAAGTTTTTGATTTTTCTAGAATAATTCTTTGAGTATAAATCCTAAATGTCAAAAACTTTTTTCATTTGTCTAAAGAATAAATATTATACCTAATCGTTGACCTCTTCAGTCCACAATTGCGAAACAAATAAAAACAACAATATTCGCTGCTGTTGCCACGCGCGCGATGCTTTTTCTCGCTTCGTATCCGGTACAATGTGTTAAGTGCGAGTGAAATGAACTACAGTGGAACCTCTCTTAACGAGCAAAAAAAAGTGAAAAAATTGCTCCCTTAACGAGCGACATTTCGGATAACGAGTGACGCAGAAAGTGGAAGTCACAAATGTATGACGCACTTGTGTGTGTTGGATCGTATTTCACAGCAAGAAGTTATGAAGGAGAGTTTGGAGGAAGAGGAAGTAGCAGAGAAACAATCTTCTGACGCAATAAGAGAAATGCTGAAAACATTAGGAAACTGTTTCATGGTACATTGAGAAGCATCATCCTAATAAGGAGGTGGCTATGCGTGCTACAAACATATTCAATGATAACGCTGTGTCACATTTTCACCAAATTTTAAAGAGTCGGCTAAAACAAATGTCTCTAGACAGCTTTCTAGTAAAAAATAATTAATTATTTGTCATAAATTAATAAATAATAAGCTAGTTTCGATTTTTAAAAATGTTTTTATCCAGGTTGTTGCGATCTTTGACAATTTATAAGCATGTATTTTTAAAAAAATATTTGGCAGGAACGCATTATCGTGTTTTATATTGATTTATATGAGAAAATTAGTTTCGCATAAAGAGTGTTTCACACAACGAACAAGATTCTGTAACGAATTATGCTCGTTATGAGAGGTTCCACTGTAGTGACATGTGCATTTAATAAATAGCTATTTTTATTCTTAGAATTATCCTTTTTTTAATGAAGATTTCATCAATATCTTGATTTGAAATACTTGGGGTCTGTTTTGCATTATAAATATAACTACTTCGGACGACGTGGTTATTTTTAAGCCGCCATGACCGATCGGTTAAATGATTCTAGTAACAGCTGGAGTTGACGAATGAATTTTATCCACCAGTCAATTGCTAGTATTGATGTCTCAAAACTATACTTCAAATACGAATTTACAACCGGAAAAATGTGGTAATGGTTTGGTGGCAATATAGAGGTGCCATTTATTAAAATTTTCTGAAACCATGTGAAACTGAATTGTATCGCATCGAAATAATGCAAAAAAAATACCAAAAAAGTTTCGATATTGGTGAAGAATAGGCTCGTACTAATAGTGCTCCATGACAACACAAGTCTATTTCAAAATTATCGAAATTTAAAAATCTTCTTTCTGAATACTCCCTAACCTTTCTTCAATAAATTACATTTTTTAACCATTAAGATATAAAGCTATCAATGATTTCATGCCTCCGAAAATATAGATTTTTATAAACAAGGAATATATATTTATACATTGTTATATAATTGGCAAAAGACTGTTGATGTAAATAAGTCATATTTTGATTATTACAATGGAAGTACGATTGAAGTATAAATTATAGCGTTTTATTTTTTATTTACAAAATCCTACCGAATGAAATGAATAAATTTGAATTTACTGAAATTTCAGAGAGTGGCACTAAGGTTTCTTTTAATATTGGTTAAATAATTGAGGTTTTTAATAAAATTAGAAATAATATAATTAAGTTTAGGGGTAATATGCAAATTCTAAAAAAAATCACTGCAACTGTAGATGTAGTTTACTTGTAGGTAAAATATTTGGGGGTACTGTGGAATATTAAAAATCGAAAAGTGTATTTCGTTCATATTTTATTAAAAATATAAATAAGGTAATGAGCATATTGCGAAAAACTATGAAATCTGAAATTTTTTTTAGTATATAAGGATGAGTGGCGCTTCGAATTTTATGTTATGCCATCCATCCATCGTCAAGTGAATAAATTTGTGAGATAATTACAGAGAGTGTTTTATGTAGTTACAATGACCATATTTCTGGGAATAAATTCATCGCAACTAAAATTGTAATTGCATTTTGAAATCAATATAGCTTTTAGCGTTAAGCCGGGCTTTTTTGCTCTTCCATATATTGTTCATTATCGAAAAAATATCTTTCCTATGGAGCATTTGACCCTGACCGAAATTGAACTCACAATTTGTAAAAGGTTTGCCAAATAGATGTATTTTTTTTAGAGAAATGTGTAAAAATGTCCACCTGTTTTTAGTTATTACTTTTTTAAACAATCAAACGCAAAAAAGTTTCATCTCCGTTTAGTTATTTTTTGTATCAATCATTTGTAATAAAAAAAGACTGAGACTTATTTAAAACAATGTTATTAATAAAGTATTAATATGTCAGAGTGGATCAAAAATAACAAGCTTCAGAGCATAGGTTGTTAAAAAATAGTAGTACATTTATTTTTGGAAAGGAAATATTATTTAATGGATTTTAAGATTCTTTCTCTAGACTATTTTAATGTTAGCCATCTCCTCTTGCTGTATCCAACTGGCTTACGTCCCGTATTTCTTTGAAACAAATCGGCGATAGGCTGCTGAAATACTGAAACGTCCCCAAAAAAATTGTAATAAATTAAACATTACACAATTCGCCAACAAGTAAATAGCAAAACCTAGTTACAGAATATTCAACCCTTGGCACCTTATTTTAAATTGCATAATTTAAATTTCGAATAAAATATTATTACTTATTTGTTTATAAATCCTAAATATATTTATCAATAATAAGTGAAAATTATTTTAATTGTATGATGTATTTTTGGATAAGAAAAAAATAGGTAAACATTACGAAACAAATAAAAGATGTGTCTGGCCTCGAATGCATCTAACAGCAATTTCTTATAAAAAAGCTAAAGAAAGTTTTTTTTACATTAAGCTGTTCATGTCACATAAATAAGGCGCCTAATGTGTTTTAAATTGAACTTGTGGTTTTGTATTATTACAAAAATATAAAACCAATCAAGATGTCGCATAAACTAGCCGAAGAAGAAATAAATAACATTTATATTGAGAGCGAAGATCAAGGAGTTATAAAAGATCTGGATAATTTGGACTATCATGGAATCATATCACTAAAATGAAATGTTGGTGATGGTGACTGGTTTTATTAGATTATAACGTGAATATGGAAAGAAATGATAAGCCTGATATGATATTCAGTTTCATAGACTGCTCCTGAAAGTCTTTCAAGTGGTATAAGAAAAAAAATCCGATTATTAGACATGGTCACACTAAATGCATTTAATCTTTGTCAAGTAAAGACAGGGAAGAATCCTAAATTTAACGATTTTCGGACCTAAATAAATGTTGTAAAATGTTGAGAACCATATTTTTTAATAGTTAACGAAAAATTACTACATAACATATTAACTCACTAATCAAAGGCTTATTAATAAGAAATCTAGATGAAACTCTAGGTGAATATGACATAATATTATGTTTTCATAAGATTTTATATTTTTCTGTTCTGCTAATAATTTTATAGCTACATAATAATATTTTTGTTATTTTTTTCAGGTCTTTTGATGCTGGTCGGCCTAGTGATGTACATTTCTGTGTTCAAGGCCGAGGTCGGATACAAATTACGAGAGCCCGCATTCAGCGAACCGCCATCGTTCAACTACCGATACGGATATTCGTTCATCTTGTACGTATCCGGCTTCATCACGATAGAGATGGCCGGAACTTCCGCCGTCTTCCTGTTCATCTACTGGTACCAGAAAGACTGGCTCGTTAAGCTGTCGGAGAGGGCATTTGAAAAATATTCACCGGGCAGCGACTCGAACATTAGCTACACTAATCTGGAGCAAGCCTCCATATACCCCTGCAGAAAGCATCCACAGGCTTACACGATACAGAGGACACAGCCTATAGGAGCAGCTTGCGAACCTTCGACGTCGAATGCCTATCTGAGTCCTTCGAAACAGAGGCGATATTTTTTCGATAAGGACTCTCTACCTCCAGTTTCACCGTCTTGCAGTCTGCATCGAAACAGAAACGTATATGTATCCACTTCGATGAGAGATGTTTCTAATACGACTTGTTATGAATTTCCTCTGCCGCCACCGGCATTGGCTTCTACTTCATTCGGAGATCCATATGCTGCAGGCTATGTGGAAATGCCTAAAACTGCCACAATAATCAGTTATAGAAACGATTCTTACATGCCAAGCGTTGGCAGTACAAGATCTTTGCACGTGGCTGGAGTAAATACGTTGCCTAGAGATGCCACAACAAATACTGTATCTACTACAGCAGACGTTATAAATTCTTGTGACGATTTTGGATTTAGTGAAGTTGCCGTAGGTCCGATATTTACAGAGGATTACAATCCGGGTGTAACCAGAGAAACTGAATTCGTGACGTTCGATCTGGAGCGACCCATGGAGCTGAGACCGACAAACGTGCAAAGCGTAAGTTTGCAAACGAACAAAAAAGATTTCGCAACAGGCACAGAAAAACTGAGACGAACGACGCCCGTTTAAAATAATAATAGAAAAAAAAATAAAACACGCTCAATTTTATATAACGTGCTCAATTTTAGTGAGACACTGAAAAACTGAATGTGATCGTTATTCGTAGATATGTTTTGTTTACTTTGAGAACATTTTCGAATGGTGCATCTGATATGATTTTCTAATCGTTTTATGGTTTACGATAGTTACGAAATGAATTTTATTATAACAACACTAATGAAATTATGCAGAGTTGCCACTCTCAGGGTTAAATCGGACTGCGTTCGCTCCATTCCTATCTATGTACTGTGTATTAAAAAAAAAGTCTGATATAAAAAAAAAACAAAGTGTCATAATAATGTACTTATGTTAATTTTAATTTTTAGATATTGTAAATTTAAATGCCCTGCATTAGTGGCAACCCTTATGAAAAATAAAATATATTAAAAAATGTGGTGTAACGACAATTCAGCGCCAACGATTCCGCTCAGATATAATCAAGAATAGCGACGCTTGCTATAATAAGTTATAAAGTCGTTCTCTCTAGATCAGTATGGAATTAAAACGTAGACAAATACTGGAGAAGTTAGCATCTTTATTGGTGACTAAATACACGTCGGAATCCGTCGAGCCGACCCGGAGATTATAGATTTACTTATTTGACTAAATACAATATCAAGTACGAGATATTGTCTTCATTTAAGTCGCCTTCTTACATGCCAACGGTTCTTAACTAATATCTATACTTTTGACTCTATACAGATTTTTACTATATACAGATTTTGGAAGACAGTGGTGGACGTAACGCTTCGTTCCTTTATCTTGATTCATGTCACGTGACGATAGAATCATACGAGTTAATAAATCACAAGCTATGTTACCATACTCTTGTCATATGGCGTGGTGTCTCATTTTTAAAACGTACAGCAAATACTTTAATAGTCTGAAAATGATGAAAGAAATGACATTTTTTGTTGCGTTAGTTTGCAAATCAGTTTTTCTCCGACAATTGTTGAGGCAATATCGTCACGATTGATATCGTATTAAATCTCTGTTAATATATTTGATTTTTTTTTCGTTAAAAGTAAAAAATTCAACTAGAGATTAAAGAGTTTTCGGTATTTAATGCTTTTTTACTGAGGATTAATATCAACTTAAGCTATACAGACATTTTAATTTTTAGATAGTGCTATAAATGATTTCAAAAGTTCAAAAGTGGGCGAAGGACCAACTAAAACCAGAGAGACTTCTTGAAATAAATGATGATACCTTATACTCATTAGTGGAGTCCAATCTACGTAAAACAATCAAATAATTAACACAAGACCTCAGTTAAGGATAATTATAAAAGGCTAAGAAAAAAATAGGCCATAAATTTGGGCACCGGGCGAATTTTCTCGAACGGCCTTAGAATATCCAATTATCATTTTACCGATTCAATTTCTAAGATAGATTATTACTTAAGAAGTGGGTACTCTATACTAATCCAAGGATAAAATCAAAGCCTTTTTTAGAATCAGGTGTCTGTGTCTACCCCTGAGCTATCATTGGCAGAAAAAGATTTTTCTTTCGTGATTGGTGTGATTTTTGGGAATAATTTACTTACAGTACAGTTACGATAGAAGTGTATTGTGCTCAATTAATGAATTAAAGAAAGGTTAAAAAATTATCAATTTTAGAAAATAATCAAGGATGATTTCTTCAGAATGAAAAATTACGCAATAAATAAGAGGGCTAGTTTTGGAAATTTTGCAACATCCACCATAACACCTGATCTCGCTTCTTCGGACTATTACCTAACTAGGTGAATGGAATATTTGCTTTAAGGTAAAAAAGTTACAATACTGAACAAGTCCAAAAAAAACATTAAAAAAATCCGCTGGAATTTTACGAAAGAAGTATTAAAAAACTGTATATTTAATGATATGTTGTATACTCATTTTTGTCCAGTGTTCCAATATTGGAACATTTTGTTTATTATCACCACTCCAATATTCATTGACAAATATAAAGTGAGATTGCATCACTCGAAACATCAGCTTGAGAAGGTCTGGTATATTCATTTTTCATGTTTGAACTCGTGAAAATGAGTCAAGGGTTTTTAAAATCAACAAATAATGTCATTTTGCAAGTAAGCATCTTTTAAAATCATTTTTATATAATGATATAAACTGTTTCTCTTATTTTAGCTTAACTTTTACCCCATTATATGCATGAGAGTTTTAAAAATTTTCATTGTTGGATTTTTTTTTATTAACTCATGTAAAACCTTTACAAATGTAAAAAAGAGAAAATATATCGTTTCGTGACATGTTTGATTTTAATTATCACGAATTTATTGAAATAAATAAAGCAAAAATGGGTTAATTAAGCTTTTTGTCGCAGTGAAAAAAATGTCATTTCTTTCCGCGTTAACTGATATTATTTTTATCGCGGGCGCAATTGTCGAAGCGGAGTCGTCGGCGCGGATTTGTCCGGCGGCGAAACGTGCATTTTTTAAAAATTAAATTATATACTGAAATATTAATTGTCAATTAAATTTTAATGTATTTAATATTTCATGTTCATATTCATTATTTATACGCGGAAAAAATAATAGATTTCATATTGAATAGTTAGAATTTTGTTATGTATAATAAATAATACCAACGTACATCTTGCGTATTTGCCAAGATTTCCTTCACATTTCTTATTTATTATGTTTACAATGAAAAATCTTCGCCATTAACCTTGCTGCGTCTTTAAAAAAAAATATACATCGCGGATTAAATTTAATGAAAATATTTGTTTCCCAAATAAACTCCTTTGATGGGATAAAATTGTTTTAAATGGAGTGGAAAAAAAACTCTATATTTCCATAAGGCAACGTTAAAAAAGGACAAATAAAGGATGTAAAGCAGTAAGTGCCTTAGAAAGCTGGAAAGTATCTCTAGTGAGTCATGTTGCCATTTGGGAAAAATGCAGAGAGCCTTTAGGTTAAGTGATCTCTGCGAAAGCTCCCGGCAACATCTTCATTACGACACAGGTTCTAAAACTTTTTTGTTATTATTACATCTAATAAAGGCGAATACATCCATAATATTATATATATACATATATATATTGATGAATGCAAAGCATGAATTAAATAATTTATTTACATATCATCCTACATAATGTGTTCGATGTAAATTTTCTCGTATGAATGTATTGAGCATCACATGCGGTCCATCACAGTCGCTGCTGGAAGTCGCTGTTGGATCCATTGTTGGTGCCGATTTGAATAAAATATTTATTACACAATAATTGTTATTGTATTTAAATATTGTATCATTGATCATCAGCTCGGGATTGATTCCCGGACATTGTATGAATTATTGCCAAAAATATTTAGTACGTAATACGAAAATCGTTAATTTTTTATGTGTGTTATTAGTTCCCTTAAGCTCATGTTAAATTATGAAATTTTATAATAAATATAAATCTTTTTAATACAGCATTTTTTTATTTGTAAAAGACAATGCAGTCGATTCGGTTCAGTTTTTCAGACGACAATAGAACAAGAGGAACAGAACTTGGACAAACAAAAAAAAAGTGGTTGAAAGTTGTGGTTAAGTGCGGCTTTGTCCCTTAATGCCCCGGAAGAAGGGGTGAAAAAAATCTAGCAGACTTCATTTTTCTTTGTTATGGGGATGATATGGCGATGGAGATAATGTACATTACGCGTAGATCAGGCCTATAATATATTACGATGTTGCCACATATGGAATCTTCAGATATTATTACGTGAGTATAAGGCATGAGGGTATTATATACATCACGAGAATAAATATTTCGTTCAAAAATATTACATACAAACTGCAATGGCTGATGAAAATATGTCGTTTTTTTATGCCTTCGGACCGATGGCCGTATAAATGTTAATATAAACGACGCAACAGTACACCATTGTTATTATTCACAATAAAATAAGACATTCCAATTCAAGGTCTGGCCTGAACATAACCATATCTGCAAACGGCAGGAGTTGTTTTGCATAAAACATGCAAATATCATCGAATTTGCCTAAACGCCCTCTTTATTGCAGACATTTATAGCAGTTTGTATACAACGGAGATTTGAAAACCAAAACATCCGCGGCGATGACGGAAAATAATAATAAAAAAAAAATGATACAAAATAATAACGGGCCGGGATAAACATTAAATAATTCATGACCCCTGGATGTGAATATTGCGAGACGCCCGGCGTCGCAAATTAAAACGGCGCAAAGGCAACGACGCTTTAAAACAATATTTAAAAATATACAATATTATTTATTTTGGGTAATTGATGGCCTCCATAAATTGTAACGCACAACATGCGACACGAATAAATTCATTATGGAACAATGAACTCGGGCCAAAAAATAAACGTTAGGATTGAATAAATAACAACAGTGTTCCTTGCTGAAATCATACTTCATTATTCCAGGATCGCCCATATTTATGAAAATATTCAAATTTCAAGTAATCATTGTTTCAGTTAATTAAAATATGCAATCGTTTGAATCGATATTTCTACTCAAGTTTATGTATGGTAAGTATTAAAATTATAATATTAGGGGTATCCATAAGTAATGTCGTTTTTTCGATGCTCCATCTTTAAAATAGTCTTCTTTAGTATCTTAGCCAGTAAGGACGTGTTATAAGTTTCTCTTGTGTAGCGGCTATCTGCTCGTGGCCTTCCTTTGGTGGACAAAAAAAAACAGTTTCTTCATCCTTCTTGACGACAATGGAAAGACGTGTCCGTCGGTACAACATCTGGAGCTGTATACTTTTCAATATCAATTTGAAAAAAAAGAAAGCGACATGAGGCTACATGAAAGATATTTTGCGAGATTTATAGAGCGACATATTGATGCCTGAAATGTCAAACGATGTGATTCAAAAAAATTAAAATCTGCGGATTAGTAAGTTTGGAAAAGAGCCTCGAAGTGGACGACTCTCGGCCAAGGCGGGATTTGTAGCTAAGCCGAATTCTGCACCGAAGACGCGGAGCCGATGCCGACCATTGAAAATTATCGGGAATAGGCTCGGTACATCTTTGGTCCAGTACCTCAGGAGGATCCCCAAAAAAGTTGGAAAAGATTAAAAAAAGAAGGCGTTTCCTTTGATCCTACTAATTTCATCCACCCATGCTGGCGGACATTGACGTAAAAAAAAAAATTCAGGATCTTGGATGGGTCACACTTCGGTTGCATCCTCCATACTCAGCTGCCGGATTTTGACCTCCATTTCCTCTGTCTCTATGAAACATTTTCTAAGAGATCAAAAATTCTCAATGCCTTTAGAAAAGGTAGGAATATACAGCTTTTCTCTTGGTGACTATTTTCAGTCAAAACCCGCAGAGTTTTACAAGAAGGGCGTGGATGATTTGAAAGAAAGGTGGCAGAATGTTATAGATAATATGGAGAATTATTTTGTATAAGAAAAGTTAAATAAAGTATAAGAAAAATTGTATTAAATTTCATTGAAAAAAAACAACATTACTTATGGGTTAATTACTAATAACATATTTTTAATATCGGTATTTCCGGATGACAATGACGTTTTTTTAAAGGTAAAAATACTGGCACGCGTTAGTATATCATTAATATATAGTTAATCATAGTATTTTAATCTATTTTTTTTTTTAAATATCAATCCAGAACCACTCATTATTTTCCAATTAATTACAACCGAATGAAATAAAAATTAGAAAGTTATTAAGATTGAGAGTCGCTATAGTTAACATCCGATAATTGAAAAAAAAGCATTAGAAATATATATAAATGATCATTGTAACGATCAGTAAACAGTATTGCTCCACCTCTATGACCAGTATATCAATCAATCAGATTATTGGCTACGCCTACGTTTGCAGTATTACAAAGGTTCTCTAACTGTTCGATTAAATTTATTTATATTCACATTTACGAAGTAATTTAGTTATTTATCGATTTATAAATACATGATTGCGAATATTATTGTCATGTTAACGTGACAATAAACTTATATAATGTGTTCTATATGAATATGCAATTATTACATCTAATAATAAGATCGCAATGTAATTATTCTTTTAAAAACAATAATTTATAGAATTATAATCATTTAATTAAATATAACTTTGAAAATATTTTCATTTTCAAAAGATACTTAATTATGAAATAATACTGCACTACAAATATATATTATTTCTAATTAATTGTGTTTATTACAATTAGTTTGAAATAAGTGAAAATTATTTATCTATTTAGCTGAAACGTATTATTGCAATAAATGATGAAAATTCTATTCATTATATAATATCAAACAACTATAACCAAAAAAAATAATTGCGCCACTGAGCGTTACTGCTCTAAAGAGCGATAAGCAAAAAAAAACAAATTACCTGGAAATCCTCATCAGAGTAGTCCAAAGCCTGTATTCAAGCCATTAAGCGGCTTATAAAAAAATAAAAGTAATAAAATAATTCAACATCCCCGGTATTTAGCGACCACGTAATTCGATTCTCGCCACCTACCACACATATTTGTTTTATCCTATCCAAATTCAGTATCTCTTTAACGCACACTGACACATTCACGCAGAGACCTCAGCGTAGGGGTTCAACGAGTTTAAAGAGCGTTTGTGCCGGGGTACTTGGGTGTTTTTTGTTGACTCATCACTCTATTTGGATCCCAGAATAAAGAGATTAGAAGAAAAAGGTTTCGCCCGCACCACCCTGTCAATATTCATTGTCAACGCCAAGCGAAAATATATAAACAGCTCTCGCTGAAAGGGATCGCTAGAAATTTGCTTACGAAAAGCGAAAAAAAGTTTGCAAAAAATAAAAAAAAAAGTATGAAAATCAATTCGACCCGGTCGACTTGCCTCTATAATATTTTTCACTCGGTTTTTTGTCCAAAATAAATATCAGGCGCTCGCATTTTCCGGGCTGAAGTATCCCTCTCGCCAATTTTTGGCCCCCAGGCTAAATCAATAAATAGTTGGCGTTTAAATGGGGCTGGATCGGGGGAAACGTAAATTTGTAGTGAATGACCCATGAAAACTCTCGATAATTACCAGTGTAAATTCTGATTATGGTCGATAGAAATGCAAATCTAGACCACTGTAGCGGAGGACAACTTTCCATGTTTAACAATTCTAGAATTCTCTTAACATTATCTTCTGTCAGTTGCATGAAAAAAAAATCAGTTTCAAAACTGCTTCGGTCGCTGTTACTCTAAGAGTTTTAATCAGAATATGCTAAATATATATTCAATAAAAAAAACACAACTCTATTTTTCAGATTTTCAGATATATAAAGAATCAGTAGGATATAAAATTTGTTTTCCAAACATCTGTAAGAAAATGCAGATTTTTTTAAATGTAAACCAATCTATTGATTTATGCAGAGTTTATTTATGAATTTTATACACCGTTTTAGTTTAAGAAAACAGCGTAAACAATAAAAAATAAATATATTTGGTATAAAAATAGGTGTATTTTTAATTTTTTATTTTTTTTAAGCACGTTCAATATCATATTTTTTACTTCAAACGTATATCTACGTTTTGTATAAGCTTCATTTAACGCCGATTTTATTATTGACATTATTTTCGCGGTTATTTATGGAACATTTTAATCGCGTATAACTAAGTCGCGTAAATCAGTAAAACGCCAGGTATAAGCTGATGATCATGTCCTTTTTAACGGATATTTGTGTTATAGATGAGTGTACAGTAAACTCTTTTATGGCGCTGCGCTTCTTACTAACTCGCTATTTTCTTAAATTAATTCGATAGTCCCTCCTATAGTGCCCCTTTCTAGAGCGTAAATTATCAAAGTCAAAATACATGGGCATAATATTAGTTTCATTTTTTCCAAATCATGTTGTGAATTAAAAATAGTAATGAATAAATAAAATGTTATTTGAATCTTATAACATACAATTGTCCCTTGATCTCCACGAAATTATTAATTATAGTGTAATTTCACGAACCAGTGTTATGGTTTGTATGAGGTATCTGACAAAGACTATGAATTCAAGGAATTCTTTATAACACTGCCCAGGATGTATGCAAGAGGAAGAGACCAATTACCTCCCCATGTTTTTTAAAAATATTTATGTAGGTAGTATGTCGTTGAATAATTAATTATAAACAAATAATATAAATTTCAATCCAATTGAAATAATATTAAAAAAAAAACAGTGTCATGGTTTGACACTGGGGGAATATAAGTATGAGAGACTCTTGCATCATTAGAATCTTTATCGAATCTTTAAATGGGTGGATGACGCTTTGGAATCTTTATGTTATGACATCCATCCATCGTAGTCAATTAAATAAATAAAGACGAAAATTCGGGATTCAGGATTTGTGGAAAATTAATTCAATTAAAATATATTTTTTCATGATGATACAATAAAAACAAAATATATTTTTAGAGATTACATTTTTTACCGTTATCACTCGAACGTTTTCTCTAAGGATATATATTATGTACACACAAATCAGATTTAAAATGGTTTTAATGGAGAACTAGAGTATAGACATCATCAATAGTAATTTAAAAAAATATCATAAATCTCAAGAATATTTGATAAAATAATGTAATAACTTTTACCTATCAAAAAATACTCATTACTTAAATAAATAAATTACTCTAATGAATGTATACATATAATTAATGGCCTTTCCTATTTTATGATACTTTTTATATAATTGTAGGTAGAATATAATATTTTATTACTGATATCACTAATTAACTGTAATGAATTCTCATATAATGGCATTAACGTGGTCACCATGTAATTTCCGGCGACAGTAACGCACGATACATATTTTACGAAATAATTATTAAGTTACGTATATATTAATTAATCGTTTTCTATCTAAACGCAATATTTTGGTATGTTATACAATACTATGATTTTATTTATTCAACCCGGCTCCGCACTATTTCTCTATTTTGGTCTAAATAAGCCAAATTGAATCGTGTGCGTCGCGCTTTATGTCAACACGTACCACATCAATTGAAAAGTAAACAGAGCTGGCGTTAGCAACACTGCAACATAGACATTTTACGTAATGAAAATGGTTGTCGATCTTTTTTATATGACGACCCATGGGGGAGCGGCTCAGTGTTCCGCAGGGTTGCCATGTGCAAGAGGATCCCTCACCGGAGGAGCCTCTGATATTAATCGAACAAGTTCAGCACTACGCAACAGGTAAATGTCATTTAATCCATATTTAAAAAAAATATTACGCTATAGGTATCTCCACTTCAAGATCAATAAAGGATGCGGTTAAATTAAATATTAATATATTTCCACATGTTTGGTGCTGAACCTTCACATTTAAATATTTAAAGAGTAGATGAAAATTATGAACGATTAGGATATAAAATATTTCATTTGAGTTTTAATTACATTTTTGGGTGTTTTCCATAATATGAATAATTTATCATATCTCTCAGGAAATTGGCAACTTTTTATGATTATTAATTTATGTTTTTTGGCGGCTCTCTATAGCTTTTTCACGTATTTTCAAATATTTTCAAAATAAGAAATTTGGCATTGCTTTTTGCCATCAATTGGTCTCGATCGGTGATCGCTTTTAATTATTTTCATTGCGGAAAATAATTGTTCGCAAACATAAGTACTTCCAAAAAGTGTCTTTATTGCATTTCAAAATAACATGAATTTTTTACTAAATTTATGTAATTTTGATAGAAATTATGTTTGTTGATTTATTTCTTAAATCCATGTCGTTTTGTAAATCTTTTAATTCCATTTGTAACTCATCTGGAACTGTTTCCACTTCAGTGTTGAATATTAAAAAAAAAATGATAAAACTGGGAGTGGTTTTTTCTGATCTAAATATTTTAAATCGCGATTCAAATGCCGTTATTATAATTTTTAGTAAATGCGCATATTTTCGGGTTTTTGTACGAGTTTCTTGTGACGTGTTATTTGACAATAGATTGTTGTTCCAAATTTTTAGATTTATTTCAAAAGCATTATTTTATCTAACATGTTATGAATAAACTGGCC
Organism: Philopotamus ludificatus; assembly: GCA_022495035.1. Classification (NCBI taxonomy): domain Eukaryota; kingdom Metazoa; phylum Arthropoda; class Insecta; order Trichoptera; family Philopotamidae; genus Philopotamus; species Philopotamus ludificatus. The sequence goes on along the minus strand of JAGXCT010033492.1, from coordinate 16,475 downwards.
TATTCCCTGAAGTTCCACGTTTAACCCTTTCAATGCGGCGGGTCTAAACACGATTCTGCATCTGAGTGCGGCGCCGTTTTGGACCAAATTGTTTTTTTGGCGAGGTAAATTTGTATTCCTCCACTGGGTTTACCGCTATATTAGACCATTTTCCAGCAACGAGATTTATGCAACATGTCGATTAGGATATGTCTTCATCCTAACTAAAAATAAAGTCTGATTCGCTTTATTTTCGTAATAATAAATCGAACAAAATATCAATTGCTCAAACAGAGATTAAGTGAGAAAAAAATGGGAATGCAAATCAAAATCAAAAATGCGAAATGCAATTTTCTTATACAATTACATCCGTACACGTTAATGTGGAACATAATGTACGTGGAACACCCTTAACAACCCCTGAGCCGAGATACGTCACCGATACTACTTCAGAGATTTGAATGAAACACCACGCGCGATTTGAATCGTTACTATTTATATTTACATATTACATGGTTCCTATAAATTTCTTGTGATATATTGTATATTTATTGATAGCTGTGCTTATTAGCTGATTTTTAAAACAAACACCATCACTTAATTCGGTCTAGTTTACATGTAACGTCAAGTTAAAGTTTTAAAAAATCTTGCGCATGTACGACATACGGCCGCACCCTGGACACGATTTGTATGCGCATGTACGTCATGCGCCCCGCACTGAAAGGGGTAAAGTCATTAAAATGCTAAGTTATATTAACGAGAAAGGCAAAATCACACATCCATTCCTTATCTTAGAATTGGGGAACTGGATATTCCTTCATTGTCACAAACAATTAAATATGATTTAAGTTATGTATTATTTTTAAGCATAGCACCTCTATTCAACGAACGCACTTCTGTGTTATAAATTACATCACCATACTAACTTCTCAAATCATATAAAAATTCTTTAAATTGGCGGTGATTTAACGCTCGGGATTTGAGAAACGTTTTGAAGACGACGACCATATTTAAAAATTCTGTTGAATTATGCAATGATTAAGAAATATTTCCTTCTCTGTTTTTTAATTTCATTAAATGCTTAATATTATTAAATAACGTTCCATTAGATCGACGGCGTGGAAGAAATTTCTTCCAGAAATCTATAAAATGATTTTTAGTTCGGCAACTAGTAAATACATTTGTTTTTAACGTATCTTGATATTGATAGCAATGTTGGATACTTACTTAATTGTTGCCTGCTCAAAATATTTACACTTACATGTATTTTGATCTGCTTTATACTTGTAATTTATTATTATTATTATGAAACAACACCGTTATTATGCCTTAACCTTTGTATTCGTTACACCGCCTATAAATACATCATCCTATTCCTGAAAATAAAATAAATGATCATGAAAGCACGACATTTTGCTTACAATGAAAATCCTCTGATAAACTAACGCCATACTGTTAATTGTGATCAAAAAATGCTTTTAAAAATTAAAAATGCGAAAATTATAAAAAGTGCTGGAATAAATGTATGATGTATCCGATGGGGAGTATATTCCCATAAGATATAAACAAAAAAATGTTTCCTATATGTACGTATTTTCAAATACATGAGAAAAAAATATTCGTACACTGAATGTTGAATATTTTAAGGAAAAAATCTTTCTAAGGTCTAAACTACAGCTCAAAATAATACTGCAACTCCAATACAAGGTAGGGTGCATTTCTCCGAACAAACACACTTCTTACTAAATACACAGATTAAAAGGTGTTTTAGTAACATCTAGATCTATGCAAATGAATAGATAGACAATACATTTTCCATTTTTCTGAGATGATTAAAAAAGAAAATATTACAAAAAGTGCATTATGTTCAACTGCAATCTTACTATCTAAACCCAAAATAATTTAAAGTACAGAGATAAGATATATTTTTGTTGTATATTTATTAGCCAGAAAAGGACATGGATGGATAGAAAAATCTTTGAAGATTGGTTCAAAACTAAATTAAGTTCCAGAAGTGAGTTAAATATTATAAATAAACATTGATCTAAAAAATAAACGCATGCAACAATATTCGCTTCTGTATCCACGGGCGCGATGTTTTTTCTCGCTCATATTCGGTACGACGTGCCGAGTGCGAGCGGAACGTACTAGTTGACACGTGCCGCGAGAATTCGGCGATCGCAGTGTCGAATGTGCTTTTAAAAAATAAAAATAAAAATGGAAATAAAAATGAATACTTCGGATTATTCGTACGGCCTCCCCTTTTTTGGATAAATATATAAAAATTTTCCATGTCTAATCAATCGTATATATTTCTAGATATATTTATTTTTTTCCATAAAAATATCTGGTCACAAAATGCTTATATTCTACATGATAATTTTGCTATTATAAATATGTTTACTGTATAAATTTGTAATAATATCTTAATTATTCAGTATAGCCCACATTAGAATTTGTCATCGCCGCGTAGAACGAGATAGGTCACGGCTCTACACTAGCCCGGGGGCAAACAGTCCTTGGAATAATTATATCACCGGGGATGTCCCCCGAGGACGAGCCCTTGTTTGCAGATCGTCTCTATCTCCACGTGCGGATCTGTCTGTCTGTACACCACCTTCCAGTTCATAATCCAGAGTGCCCCGGGACATGGGACTACATATTTCATTACAACTACTATCCAAAGTCGTTCGCTATTATGTCATAAATCATACAATGAACCGAGCAGGGATGTCAAACCATGCCTGATAATATTAACTGCTCGTGCTCATACGACCTTGCTGATTCGTATAACGTTTATTTTTATAAAGTCAAACAACGACAAATACGTCCAATAAATGAATATACTAATTATTATATTTTTTAACAATATTATGAGCTAAATTTTATTCATTGTATTATTATTATTACATACGGTTTTATTAATAATGTTATAACTTGTAGACGCCAGGTTATGTATTAATATATTCGTTCTCTTTACCCTTCCAAGAAATACAATTTAAAATTAATCTCAAACAAGTTAAATTGAAAAACTTAAAGCGTATTTCGCAACAAAATGTTATTATCAATAGCGTACGTACGCTTTAATAAAATTTAATTTACTGTAAAATGGTAATATTTGTTGGGAGGATACGTTCCATTATCGTGCAAAAACGATTTTAGCTCAAAAAAAATGAACCTGTTTTTATTTATAAATATTAAGATGGTAATAAAGTATCAAATTTATTTTAATTTTAATTTTAATTAAATTGATTAAAGAGAAATACATTCTTTTAAAAATCTCGTAATATTTTTAGCTCCATCTTTATTTTTTTAATACGTTTTTTGTGGCAATTACAACGATTTTTCATAGATCTCAAGCCACCATATAGAATAGTAAGTCTAAAAAATATTGATATTTCTTTGCAATGGCCTTTTTACATTTGAATGCCACGAGACTTTCATCGAGCAAAATGATCAAATTTGGAATCATTATAAAGCTAGATCCACAGTCTATAGTATTTTTTGGTTTTTTATCCATAGTAGAATTGTCAAGGCCAGAGATTAGAGATAGCTTTTTTAACCTTTTTATTCAATAAAGGATTGAAGCTAAAAGTAGCTACTGAGACCATCTGTTGATACGGCTTTAAATTCATTACCGATCCTCTTTAAATGGTAAGACCATTTGAAGAGGATCGGTGAAATAACAGACAAGGAATTTGGGTAACTTTAGATATGAGACCGATCAGTTTCTGAAAAGAATTATTATTGGTGATCAACAGTAAAATTAAACAAAATTTAAATCAAGTACCAGTTTTACCCTCAATATTCTTTGTAAATTATTAAAACCGGGATAAACAGTTACAGCCGAATTTTATTTGTCCACATTAGAAAGATTGAAGGCGAAACTGTTAACCTAGCCATCTCGATGGGGTCTATTTGAGACCGCAAGTTTTTGATTTTTCTCGAATAAAAATCTTTCGATAAAAATCTTATGTATCTCATTGTATTTGTCTAAAAAAAGTCTATGGAATAAATATTATAAATAATCAATGATCTTTATTGTCCAATAAAAAAATATACGTCACATTAATTAGTAGACAAATTTTAAATTTGGTCCATATTTTGGATTTTTCTACTAATATATATCATGAATAACTATTTTTATTCTTAGAATAATCCTTTTTAAAAAAAAGTCAAGATATTGATGAAGTATTTATCAATATCTTGACCTAATTTCTCCATTTCTCGTTATAATCGCAAACATTTCTTTACATAATTAAAATACAAAAAAAACATGGCTGTTAACCTAGGCTAATTGGAACCCCATTTTCATTATTTTTTTCGAATAATTATTTTATTATAAATCCAGTATATCACTTACTTTTTTTAATTGTCTAAAAAATAGATATTATAAATAATCAATGACATTTATTGTCTGCAATTGCGTTTCTATTCGCTCCGTACTGAATGTAAGCGAGAAAAAGCATCGCGCATGTGCAAGTGCAAGTGAAACGTACTAAGCACTCGCTGCGAAAACTCGGGGTGCATCTCAGTCTGCGAGGGGGTGTCGCCGTGTGCGCGTCATTTACTCGTCATACTAATTAATAGAAAAATTCAAAACTTGGTCGATATTTTTCCACTAATATATATCATGAATAACTATTTTTATTCTTAGAATCATCATTTTTTTAAAAAAGACAAGATAGTGACAAAGAATTCAAAAATATCTAGACTTGTAATGTTTGGGGTCTATTTTCATATATTTGTTTCATACTAAATAGACCTCATCGGACAACTCCGTTGGTTTTGAGCCGCCGTTACGGATCGGTTAAAAAAGACCACAGGCAGTAAAAATCAAATAGAAAAAATTAGAGAGTTGGATTTAGAAGCTCAGATTATCATATTTTTAAATCTACAGAACATTCACTTAGAAATATTTTTTTTACTTCAGTAGAAGACGTAAAAAATATTTTATAACATCAAACTTACAAGAATGGATTCGAAAAATTACATGGACTGTGAAGAAGATCATAGAGAACAAAGGAAATTATCTTGCTGAACATTATTCGTATACTGCTTGTTAAAATATTTTTTTCACTTATAAAAAAAATATTACTACTTTCCAATTTACTATTGTATATAATAAATAATGATTCTTAAAATCAAAAAACAACAAACGAGCAAATAAGATAGCAGATAAATACCATAAATATATTTTTACATCATTATCTGCAATAGAGAAATTTTTCTTAAACCTAAACCTTTTCTAAATTGAAGTACCAACTCACAAAAAATGAATGTAAACATGAAACAAATAATAATTTGAACCCAGGTTATTTTAAAACCGTTCAAAAAGAATTAGTTGTATGAACTATTCAAAATTCAACCATTGACCTCTCGACCTAACAAATTTTGGAATTATCAACCGCTTCGAATGTAGTCCAATTATCTTAAGCGTCCAATCTGAATATGGCTCTGAAATATTTCATTTTCAGAAGCAAATTTATACACTGCCAGATAAGCATCGTATGTAAATTCTGTAAGACTAACTAACAAGTTTCATACTCACGTCCCTTCGGACGTGAGAATAAACTTTCTTCCACTATTATATTACAGTTTGTATACACAAACATAAGCACAAAGAGTTATATTCGCATTTATATTAAATATTTATCAATTTTTTTTTAGCAATTTCAATCAAAAAAGGTATACGATTTATCATTGTGAGTGACATGTGCCTCATTCTAATATCGCAAAAGTGAACGCGATGGATGTTTTATTCAAAATTGATTGAATTAATTGTGCGCTGTGACCATGAGTAATGGCATTAATTATGCGTGCGTTTTCCAGCCAACCCCTGTCACTGAAACGTGTGACCATAATTTCGGCCGAATTTTCCGAGCCGAAATCTAACCCGCCCGAAGAAAAATATCGCGGCATTAAATTCGTTTGAACATTTTTAATCTCATCGGTTTCCGAAATTATTCCTGGAAACATTCCTGGAAAGTAATTGTCCGTGTCTCTTCTGCGACGTGATGTGACACTCGAATCTTGCGAGTACTTTCGCAACTGTATTTGAAAGTCGCTCACGAAACTTCTGCCTAAGTGGGTCGTTATTAAAACGAAAATATTATTTCATCCTGGGTCACCTTCGACCCGACGTCAAATGTCAGACGATGAAACGTTCCTGACTCCATTTTGTGATGGCAGCAAAAGGTAAACGCATTTTAATTCGAATTATGTCATTTATCATTTTAATCTTTTTTCATGTTATTAGCCATAGAATTGTAAAAATATGTAGAACCTCTGATAACTTTTCATTACAAAAATTATATTAATCCAGAAAGTATATAAATGTAATCTGGAAAATTCCTCATCACTCGTTTAATTTGTTGATTTCCTTCTTATGAAAGCTATAAAGTTTCGATGTAAAATATGAACAAAAATGTTTTTTAACATCATCTGCATTTTTTTATTATTATTCAGTAAATGTTGCAAACAATCCTAATAGGTTTTAATCTAAAGTTCTTATGGTTGTCGTATACTAGGTATGTGAAAGTATATTTCAATTTACTTGTTTCATTTTTCATCGGTATTTTAGTTTTTCATGTGTTATCGATGTTAAAGATGCGAATATTTGTAATAATTCTTCTATAGCTAGGCTAGGATCGGTTTCAATTTAGGATTTTAGTATCTTCATCATCGAACTTTGAGGATTTTCCTGACTTGTATAACCTGACCGGTTAGTTTCTAGCTTTTACATTTATATTTATTAATAAAATAATTTTTTTGACATAAAAACTTAATCTAACGAACAACACAACAAAAAAATAACCTACTAAGATGTCGAGTAGAACTTGAACGAAAGTAGATAAAAAAAATGGACTTTCAATCTTAACGACTCAACTTAAATCACGAATTTTTAATTATCTACGCTTAATATAAAATATATAACACAGAGACTAAATAATATTAATTATCAAATAACATCCACTTTAAGACAGCATTAAATTTGTAAATACGATACAATTTTTAAATATTTTAAGTTCAAATTAACATTACAATGGTGCATTTGATTTGTAAAAAGGTACATTTGATTTATAAAAAGATGCATTTGATTTGGAAAAAGGATGCATTTGATTTGAAAAAGGGTGCATTTGACGTGAAAAAACTGTATACTTCATAATTTTGGATTTTTTTACTAATATGTCACGTAAACGATAACGCTCTCGGCGACGTCTCGTCGCAGACTGAGCTCTCGCAGTACGTGTCACTCTCACGTTTCTCTCGTACTCGGCACATAATACCGGATGCAAGCGAGAAAAACATCACGCCCGCGCATACTGTTTTTATTATTTTTTGGAGTTTCCAGACGACAATAAAAGACAATGATTATTCAAAACATTTACTCATTCTACTTTTTGAGACAAATACAAAGAGTTTGTTACGTTGAATTATTCGAAAAATATTAAAAACTTACCCATCGGCGCGGCTAGTTTAGAGCAGCTTCTACTGTGCAGTTTAAAATGATATATCAGGGGTGAGCAACATTTTTTTTACAGCGCACCAGCTACAAATTTGAAAATGTTGTGCGGATCGCATGTATAAAAATTATCGTAATACAAACACTGAATGATAAATCAAAATTATCTCTTTATTAACAAAATAATCCTAGTATAAAAATTATAGAAATAAAACACTAATTAATAGCAATACTATTAACCTTTAAACGCCCAGTGGTCTTGTACGAGACGGCGGATTTGCGTCGTTCAATGGCAAACGGTCCCGTACGGGACCAGTAATTATGGTACATTTTGCAATCGGATTACACTAATTATGATAATATTATTAAAAATATGAATATAACTCACATGAACAATGGCTTTGAGATTCTGATCCATAATTTTATTTACGGTTTCGATAAACATTTTTGTCATAATATGTACTATAAACTATCTTTTATTTTGCAAATGTTTTAAAACTCAAATTGTTAAATCTTTGAAGGGCCGCACGAGAAGATATATTATTATTTTATTTATTAATTATACCAACCTTATTTACTAGAATATTTTTTTTTAGTTCTGAAAAGTTTTAATACGTATGATATTTTAGTTTAATCCATCAATTTTGTATTAATTTTACTATATTTTGTTGCCACTGTGTGTGTGTATGTACTTCAATAATTAAGAAAGTTATTTGTACATATTCATATTTCGAAAGCCTCATAAATTATTTCAGCGCCCACTTCAGTCCTCTTTAATTTATTTAAGTATTATATTAATTAAATTTATTATTATTAATCACAAATTTTGAATATATCAAATAAATAACTGCTAACTCAGATCAGAAATGTCCATATGGGGAATATGGCCGAAAAACTGATTGACAATTAAAAGTCATTTTATTTCCGTTTCCGCGCCAACCACAATCTACACCAGGGGTTCCCAACCTTTTTGTACTCTAGAGCACATTCTAAAATATCGATAGGGTGGCAGGCACCACTCTTAACGACAAATTGCGACAAGTACTGTCGTGAAAAGGAACCACCTTCATACATACACATCACAAACATACGAACGTATTTAATAATAAACCTAGACACTCAAAAAAATCAAAACTCTAGCAAATGAATAAAAATAATTCACATTTTTAATTAATGTTTATAAAAAAATTCTGTCTCGGTTGAATAGTGGCAGTGGCGGGCACATCCGAATAGTTTCGCGGGCACCATGGCGCCCGCGGGCAAGGGTTGGGAACCTCTGATCTACACAATCAAATCTCTAGGCATAAATATGTAAATATATTTTTTTCATTTGGGAATTTTACCTCTTATGTACAGAAACTCCGTTCCGCATCAAATATAGAATTAGGGCGCAAATAAAATATTTCTTTAAAAAAAATCAATCAATAGATGTAGCGGCTCGCCGTAGATTGCAGCAATAACGGCAAAGGCCGTTAATTGCCCCCGCCGCGGTACAATTCAATTTGCTTCGGCGGAAGACTCTTCTGAACCTTTCAACCCAACGTCTACCGTTTGAAGTAATTTGATTTGGCCCCGTTGCAAGAATATTCGAGCTTCTTTCGGTTAAGCACTCGATGAGGGGATTAGGGAATCGGGGGGGAGCGACTGAGGGTGAGACCTCGAGGTTTATGGCGAGGCGGTGAGGTGGTCGGGAACGTTGCTCGCAGTCTTGTTCAGCCGTGTAACTTTTTCGGAAAAGTTAATCAACCACGAAATGAGAATGTGTACAATTGACTCTAATGATATTTCATTGTGGCGAAGCAGTGTGCTATGCTGTTGGGGCAAGCCGGTGCAAGTACGGCGGTAAACTGGCTCTAAGCAATACTAATATCTACCATAAGTTTTTGGATATATGACTCTCGCCATCGGTGGTGTCAGCTTGTGCGAATATTTCAACATTTTTATTGCAAATATAGTTTTGACCTCATTATGATATTTTTTTATTCCAAAATATGAAAATATTATCGATCTGGCTATTTTTATGGTAATAGAGATTTAATAATTTAATTAAATACATGCGACTAGAATGAATACAGTTTTTTACGTCAAATACAACCTTTTGCAAATCAAATGCACCCTTTTGCAAATTAAATATACACCAATCCCTCGATTTACGCGGTTTCACTTTTACGCGGTCAGAAAAAACAATATTTTTTTTCTGACCGCGAAGAAATCAAACATATATTTTGTGGCAAGTGTCACTCAAATGGATATATTGCATCAGATTACTCCCACTTCAACGACCAGACGTCTGTAACCCCCTCCATTGTGCGTGCAGTACGTCAAATATTGTTGTAAGTTTTGCATCTCTTGCAAAAACTTATAAACTGATTCAATGAAAAAACGAAATAACTGTTAGAAGAAGTGTCACCTCCGGATCCCCTGGATCAGTTCTAAATATACCCCTTACACGTTAGAGATGTTATAAAATTTAAAATGTCGATTTATTCAATCTTATTTCAATAAAATGTATTTTTTTTTTATGCGTCGTTTTACGCGGTTTTCTGGAACTTATCCCCTTACTTTGTATGAACTTGAAGTCTCGATTTACGCGTTTGTTTCTTGGAACGTATCCACCGCGTAAATCGAGGGATTGGTGGACCCTTTTAAAAATTAGGTTAAACAATTAAATATTTTTCAATATATATACTTAAACCGGTAATGGGAGAAATTATTTACCGTTTACCGGTTGTTGCAATTTGATGGTAAATTGCAAGCCCTAATTCAGATCATGTAAACTAAATAAATATTTTAAAATAACCATGTAGAATAATTAATTATTGATCTTTATAGTTCGCAATTACGAAATAAACAATAAATACAACAATATTCACTTTTGTTGTTACGGGTGCGATGTTTTTTCTCGCTCGCATTCTGTACGATGCGCCGAACATCCAGAAAGTGATTTTTCAAATTTCTATACTGTTAATAAAACGTAATTAGTAGGAAAACGTTAACTCAGGGTTAAAATCGCGATACTAAATACAGTGGAACCCGGAAAACGTAATTAGCGGGACAACTTAAATTCGGGGTACTACATAAATACAGTGGAACTGAAAAAATGTATATATATTGAAAAATATTTAATTGTTTAACTTAATTCTTAAAAGAGTCAATTTAATTTGCAAATGGTTGTATTTGAGAATCGATGATAAGATTATTAGAATGCTCTCAACATAAATTTAACCAATAAAATTAATGACTATATTTAAATTGTATATAATCAGCTACGTGAACAAGTAGTATCCGTTGCGACGACTCTAAACCAACGCTGCTGGCCGATGGGGTATATTTTGTGTGAAAATAGACCCCAAAAATTTCAAATCAAGAGTTGATATATTCTTCGACAATACCTTGAAATGTAAATGGATTATTCTATGAATAAAAATGGTAATTCATAAAGGTAACTCAGAAAAGTCCAAAATATTAATCTAATTTTGATTTTTTCTACCCCATCGGCACGGCTAGGTTAACAGAAGCTTTATCGCTAAAGCTTATGGTTTTACGATATTGCAGAAGGAAATTACATACAGGAGAGATTAATCCTATTTTATATTTCATTGAAGTTTCAAAAGAATGTAATATTTTAATTATATATGGTAAATTATTTATATGAATTATTATTAATCTAAATTGTATTTAATCTTTTTTTTAAACATTTACTAATTGGCTAAGAATTGATTTTGAGTGTCGAGAATTAGAGCTTTGATTATTACATGGACATATGCCATGTAATATTTTTATTTTATTCTGAATTTCAAAAACAAATGTGGCAAGACATATAGGATTTGTGGAAGGGTAACTGTAATGGAAATGTTTTCTTTTTATTTTTAAGGGTTAATTCATTTTTTCTTCTTATTAATAGTCTAAGGATCGCAATGTTATAGTTATTTTTTCTAAAAATAGGTGAGAAAATTATAGATTATAGGCTTTATTATTAACTATAATCTAAAATTTAGATAGATTTTTGCGAAGTTAGATTGACTTGCGCAAATTAACAGACTATTTAGATATTGCTGTAGAGATTTCGATATAATAGCATGAATAATAAAAATACTTCTGTTAACATAAAGTGTTTTAAATCTTTTTTTTTATTTATTTATATTTAACTACGATTGTTGGATAGCAGTACGGAAAGGTTCATTCACCCATATAAAGATTTGCTTAAGATTCTAAAGACCAGTGTCAAACCATGACACTAGTTAATTTTAATTTTATTTCAGTTGGATTTAAATCAATAAATCATCTGTTTTAATTATTTATTTAACGAACAATATGTGCCAATAAATTAATTAATTTCAACGCCCAAACTAGCTACATAAATATTTTTATAATATTAATAAATAGAGTCTACATCGTCAAGATTAGAAATTAATATAATCATTAATCATTCTAGATCACGAAATCAATAAATCAACATGACTTTGTAATAACTGCCTTATATCAACGTTTTCAGGAAAACAGAATTTTTTAAAACGTATCAAGTCTGTTTTCATATTCGAGCGAGTTTCATCGGATGGAAAATCGTAAACAAACGTATTTCGCTATTTTTAGCGTTTCAATACCCAAAGGTGATCCGTTATTTGTTTATTCAAATTTAAAATAAATATATATCCATATTTTAAACATTGTATTCCAAAATATATCTACACCTATTCCTCGATTTACGCGGTAGAGTTAAAAAAAATCACGCAAAAAGATATGAAACTTTATTTTACTTTAGCATTATTTATTATTAAAAACACATTATTAATTGTTTCTAGGACAAAATAGTAATAATTTCTTTAATAGTTTCTATTCTGTGGGCCCAAAAGTTTTTTTTTCTATTTATTTATAAAAATGTTTTATATTGCCCTCCAAAGTACAGAACAATAGTCCACGTTTAAATAATACGTTTCAATAATCTTAGCTTGAGAAATTGTTTGATCATCAGCTCAACAACAGTTTCATAATAAAATCAGATTAATTATTTCATAATAATATCGTGACCAAATCCATAATAAGTATAAATAAATAAGTCCTGCTAGACATATTCTTTCAGTATAATTCAGTTTTATTAGAATTATATACCTGGTCAGGTGTATTTATATTTTTATAATTATTCCTTTATATATATATCCCAGACGCAAGTTTGCTCTTTATTTTAATATTTAGAAGAGACTGCCTTTTTAAATCCTCCTAGCAATCCTTTGCCTGCGCAAAAATTGAATTTTCCTCCATATGTACTTGGGGTTCGTTAAGAAGATTATACATTTTTATAGCTTTGTGTGTTATTATATTATATTACATTCGTATCTATAGGATTTTTTTTGTGTATTTTCTTTCATCTAAATTATTAGAACTTTTTCTGTAGATTTAATTATGAGGTTAATTTAAAAAATATTTTTCTACTTTAGTTTTTTTTACGCGGTTTTTCAAACTATGTACGCCATCTCGCTGTTAATTTTTATACGCGAGATTTTGTGAATACCGATATTTAATAAAAACGACTATATTCATCACCTATTTTTTTATTTGGTCTTTGCCGACTTAGAACAGATTACTATCGAATTACTAGGATCTTCTAGATTGTCTTAATGATTAGTTTTTGATTCATCCACAAAAAATATTAATTACAATACTTATTTAGAGCAGTAAGTTCGACAGGCGCGTAGTGTGACTGAGATGCAATATGTTAGAAGGGCACAGCTACTGAAATTAACACTTTATGAGCCGCAAGGTTTTATATCAAACCTAGCCTGGGGGGCCGCATGGTTTTCAAGAAATTTGCAAAATATTAAGACCTTTAGAAGAAATCCCATAACTTTATAATTCATACGCGTAGTAAACATGAATTTTCTAGTGGGTAATGTTGTAAATGCTTTACGGCCACGATATCTTAAAGGGTATGAACAGGGGTTCCCAACATTTTTATACCCAAGCAGTTAACTTTTTAGAATGGTAAAAATCATACGTTTAGAAAGAAATAAAATTCTCAAAATATTTCCATCGCTTTTAGATTATGGATGATGGAAAATCTCATAATATGAAAATTGTCGAAACTTATGATATATTCAAACGAATCGAAAATGTACACGATTTTATGAAAAAAATGTTTAGCTTTTAAATCTAACTAAATAATTACCGCTATCTATGTATAAATATAATATAACTAATCGGAATGTGATGATAATCCAAGCTAACATGCATGTGTATCCATCTGTGGTCAAATACTAGAATTACATTGTGAATGACATTCTTTTTCTGATGACGAAGTGTGGGTATGGCTATCACGCCAAAAGGCGTGAACGGCTTATAACGCTTGGCTACACAATCACGCCTTTTGGCGTGAACGGCTCATAAAGTGTTAATTTAAATGGAATCATAACTAACATATTTTTATATTACTGCAACCAATCTACAACGTAAGAGGAATATGTAGTTTATAACAAAATATAGCTTTATATGATAGACTTTTAACAACCGCACAAAAAAAATTACCTGTAAAAATTATTATTGCCATCTATAGAGTCAAAGAATTAAACCGGAAACTCCTGAATCAATTTGAATGTCAACCATTACGCCATGTGCAAGTGACTAAGATTTAGCCTAATTCCGTTTAATGATCTGTTTTATGCCTTCCAACCAAGGAAATGGCATTCCAGTTTCTGGAGCAATGGCTCTCGGCCGGATTACTCGTCATCCCGTAATGGTTCCAACTATTAGAATTTAGATCTCGTTCTGCTAATGAATTTAATTAAATTAACACGTTCCCCCGCCCTTCCGTTTTCAGGGTCCCCTGGATAATACGCACACACATATATATTTACGGTTAGCACGGTTTATAGGCCGTAAACATGTTTCAGGGTTTGCAATGCACATTTTTAACGATTCCGGCTGAAAATGTTGCGATTTCAACGGAGAGGGTATTGATTCATTGTTGTTGTTTTATGACTGGAATAGTTTTTTTTAGTGCAAGAATATAAAAATGCAGAAATACATGTCGGTTTGTTCATGTCCGCTATTCAAACTGAATCGTTAAATGAACACACAGGGAAATATAAGTTTTATTGTGAGGATCCACTTCTGTCCTGAATACAAATATTTTATGTCGCTCTATTGTTCAAATACATATTTTTCTCGTATGACGATACAGTGAGGTAGCGCTTAATTTATTTATTGAACGAACAATGATTCCATGTACTTGCACGTTGATTTAACTGCAGTGAATTCTTCTTATTTCCGTATCCAACAAAGGAATTCGATTACAGTACTCCGCCACCTGTCGCTGTCACTTGCAGACCATTTGCCCGCGGGTATGACAAATTGGCCGTGGCACTCTTCGCCACCGCCGATACATTCCTCCTCCGGTGTCAATTAAGCGGAAATGCGGACAGGGAATGGACCGCTGGCTGTGCCAAGCCGCACTCAAATGTCGCCGCTACGTCTGGCAACAAACAGTCCCCGCAGATTAATATCCAAAAGTTTAAGTACCGAGCAATTCCAGAAGTTAATTGAGCTTAAAGCTGTTTGATAAAAGCTCGCTTTAA
The DNA here is from genome assembly GCA_022495035.1 of Philopotamus ludificatus. Classification (NCBI taxonomy): domain Eukaryota; kingdom Metazoa; phylum Arthropoda; class Insecta; order Trichoptera; family Philopotamidae; genus Philopotamus; species Philopotamus ludificatus. Next base: position 1,463 of record JAGXCT010033492.1, on the reverse strand, counting down.
TCATAAAGCATATCGATATTAAATATTTGAATAAAAAAATATTTTTTTACAGAAACGTTGCAATTCCCCATACAAACGAACGTTGGAAATGATTTGTTTCTTAAATTTTCAGATCAAAATGACAGCTGTCGTGTGTCAAATTAATGAAAAATGTGTTTCGACGAAAATATTTTATTATGAGATTCGCCAATGATATAAATTCCGTTGCCAATGTTTGCACATTCCGTGGTATCGCTGTATTCATTTCAGATTTTTTCATAATGCCCCGCTGTAATATTATTAATATCCACTATATATCAAAAATATTTTTTTCTAATACCAAATTCCACGACCACACGTATAAGCCATTTATATATTTTTTTATTACATTATGCAATAATTTTATGATTTTAATACTTAGTCTACTGCACTGAACGATAAATAAAAATCGCCAAAACTCTAAGAATAATTATTTTTTGGGCTAAAAAAATCTAGATGCTAATTTACTGTCATATTTCTCTACTAAGCTATTAATCCACTATATATAATCTCTATATTAAACTAAAAATTAAAAATATTTCACATGCATTACGAAAACATATTCGCTTCTGTTGCAACGGGCGCGATGTTTTTTCTCGCTCGCATCCGATACAATGTGCCAAGTGAGGGTGAAACGTATACTAGTTAGACGTGCCGCGAGAGTTCGGCGGCCGCTCTACAGGCGGCGCGTTCTCAGTCTCTGACGGGACATCGTCGGGTGTGCGTGTCATTTACGCGTCATATTAATTAGTAGAAAAATCTAAAATAGCAACCAAATTTTTAAGCAATCCCTGTGCACTGCTATATAATTAAATGTTAAACCAATACTGTTCAACGTCTACCAAAACGGTAGAATAAATAATCGATTCCGCGGTATTTAATTGCCAATAAAGATAAAACATCAGTTCAAACATAAATTCGGAGATAGAAGTCAACATCAGAATTAAGATAGAGGATGGGTGTTGCTAGTAGCGAACAATAATCAGCTGGAAGCGTTTAAAATGCGTCGCTACTAAAGAGTGCTAAAGATTCCATGGACGGAACACCTCAACAATGCAGTAATCCTTTTTTTTACAAGAAGCGGAGTTTTTGGACACCGTCAAAACCCGTAAAATTGATCATCGCCTCCTGCAGAGCATCATAGAGGGACAAGTGAAATGGACGTTATAAAAAAACACGACTCCGACTTCGACTCGGAAATTTACCAACAACACAACTCCGACGCCACGACTCCAACTCCACGACTCCGCAATTCTGACTCCAAAATTTTATCAGGTTGCTTCCTACTTTTACATATAGCCAAATTTTTCATGTCATAGACATAAACATAAAACTAGATCAAACTTTATAAATCAGGGCTTTGGAGTCGTTAAAAAAAAGCACAACTCCCACTCCGACTCCGTCTCTGACATTTACCAACAACTCGACTCCGACTCTGACTCCGA
>JAGXCT010033491.1:0-18740 GCA_022495035.1 Philopotamus ludificatus | reverse complement strand
GTTGCCACGATGGCTTGTCAGAGGTAGTCTACATTTAGACTCACCGTAGGGCGGGGCCTCCAGGAAAATCTCAGCCAGATTTTAATTATTTATAATGCAGATATGTTAAATAATTGTACTTGAAAATGTATAGTTGATATGTTAAATATATACGTGCTTTGCTGGTATATAAACAGGGGTAGAATCTAAACTCTCTCATGTAGAAATATCTTAGAAATTTCTTCTGGATTTTCTCTAATCTGAGAAAATTCGAGGCATCATAAGACATCCATATAATGGAACCCGATTCGAGCAAACTCCGAACCAATGTAATCGTATAACACTCGTATAATTAAGGTGCTATGAGAATTTCTCAAGACAAAGCCCAGCATTCTTGATGATCTTATACGCATGTAAACTAAACTTCAACTTAGAATCAAACAAAATACCCAAATCTCTAACGCTCCAAGTCTGTAATTAGAGATGATGGGCTTCTTTGATGTGAAAAATGTCATTGTTTGACATTTTCAATGTCCAACTGCAACGAAAGCGCATCTTCCGTTGAAGTAAATAGATTAAATATATCGAAATACTGTAATTAATGGGAAAACGTCCACTTACCAGAAAAACTGCAAATGACTGAACAAATGAAAGATTAAAACAAATGAAAATTTTATTTAAATTTTAAAAAAATAATCGTAAAACGTACATCTACATATATTTCTATAACGAATGGATGTTTTTTCATTTATCTAAAATGATAATATTTCGTACAGCATCCGAATAATATTGATTGTAATTAAAATATTTGAACGCAAATGTTATCATAATAAATTCTCTAAGTTATATTTATATATTTTGATTGGTCAACCAGTACCATGCTCTTATGCAAATGCGTCTCATTATAAAATGCATTATGTACGAACCATATACATAAACTCGTATTCGCGTCTCATAATTTATTTATCCTGAAAATTGGTGAAAATAAAAACAAATTGCTAAATCGCGATTAATGTTTTGCATCTGGATTCAATTAACACGGTAATTAACCTACGCAATCGCCGTGCATATTTTCGCATTAAACGTTACAATTACTTTAATTGCAATTGCACCTAATTGACTGTCATATTAATTGATTATCGATATTATTCACACGGAGCGCATACCCGTCCGATACAAATCGATGCCATTAACAACGCCAAAGTTTGGGAAGCGCCGAACAACCACACACCGCCGAGACAAATCTCCACAGCCAACTGCAGATAATATCGTGAAGCATTTATTTAAAATTTGAAACATCATGCATGGAAGAGTTAAAGTGATATCGTACAATGTACAATGCCAGAGGAACGTATGGTTTTTTTTTTATTACTTCATATTCATCACGGTCGACGAAAGTGTTGTGTCCAGTATGAAAAATCAATAAGAGAAAATTCATTGATAATTATTATATAAAATGCATAATTAACATATTTTTTTTTGATAGATTTCGTCATTTTATTTAAATGTTAACGCTATTCATGATGCAGAATATTTAGTGTCCATGACGAATCTCATGGCTATTATTGATAAATCAATTAATTTTATTTACATTATGCCAATTATTGTTGTTTTAATTTCGACATGCAACATTGCATCAATCAATTAAGCAAATACTATAAAAAAAGCTATAATAATTTAATTCTCCAATACTATGTATGCGAATTTCTGTCATAATTCTTCAATTTTGACGATGGTTTAAATTTCTATTACCCGATTCAATAATTAAACATAATTTACACCTGCACACTTTTAGTACTCGAACATAAATTTCAGTAATAGCTTTGTTGGTGTTTCTGGCAATAAAATGCTTTGATAAAAAAGCTGCATGGAACTGCTGATGTGTCCTTCGTCAGTTTTGTGGCTGGTTATCTTATACTGCACAATAAAATTAAATTTATTGGACAGACATAATATTAAACAATATTTCTATAAACAAAATTTATAGAGATACTTATAATATTATTACAGAAGATGCCAGCAAAAATAAATCAACATATTAATCTTACATATAATTTCCCTTACTGTTTATAACAAATTCGCATATTTTTAATATTTTTTTAATTCCCTGATTGAAAAGCTTTGAAGATCTAAATGAAAAATATTATGTAGGTGCGAAGTCTGTGAGTATGGCGGAAGAAGTAACACTTCTCAGATTAATTGCTGTATTTATCTGTTATTTTTGCTTTGTGTCTGTCTGCATTGTTGTGTGGAAGAATATTTTTTTTTAACTTTAGCTTTTAGTATTTGATTTAATCTTTCTCGCAGCTAAAAATAAGCATCAGTTGTAATTATATCTCCTAGTTTTAAAAAAATATAATGGATGATTTCGTCACAATATCCAACCAGATATACAGAAGAACTATTTCAAAGTATAACTAAAAAACTATTTAAGTCATAGGTTATTTATTTCTCATCTTCGTGACGATTTGTTCTAAATGCGTCAGATTTCTATGACTTGATAGAAAGGATCTAGACGTGTTCTTTGCTGTCGAAACTCGTCATCTCTTGCGGCATCAAAAATTCGCATCCTGCTGACTTCACAGATGCGTTTCAAAGATTCCATTTGACAAAAATCTGCTTCAGTAATGTTTCTCTGATTATAAACAATTATTTTTATAAAGTAAAGTATATCTAACAAACAGACTATAGTCGACGAATAGATTTTTATTCCCAAAAAATCCGTTTTTTTCGTTTTTTGTCAAACTTTACCCGAAATTAAAATAAGATAATACTATAAATAAAACATCTATCATGCAATAAAAAGATTCAACAGAATCTGCAGTCGAGATTTCTTTCAAGGAAGACTAAAGCCAAGCTTTACATGACTCTCATCATTCCCGTCCTACATACAACATACGGGTCTGAATATTGGACTTTCACAAAACAAGATGATCGACCACTGGATATCCAGGAGAGGAGGATTTTTTGACGAACATTTGAAGCCGTATTCGAAGCAATGAGGAACTGTACCGACTATACAAGGATATACCGATCACAGCTGTCGTCAGAGTAGCCAGACTCCGATGGGCTGATCTCGTGTCAAGGATGCAGGACAGTAAGCCTTCGAAAAGGCTTATGATCAACAAGCCTTCCCATCCCTGGAGGAAAGGAACAGCATGGCTGAGGTGGTTGAACATTGTACAGAGGGACAATCCATCATTGAAACTTACCGGAAGATGGAGCGACGTGACGGCAGTCCGGATAAAATGGAGAATGGTATTGGATGAGACCAGGACTCTACAATAGGCCTGTTGCCACTATGATAATGTTGATCATGCAATAAACAATTATATTATCTCAGAAGGATGGTCGAACGTAACGACGTAATATATTGATGTAACAAGCTCTTAAAACGTTACATTAACAATATAAACTTTAATAGAGGTAAGGAAGTAAAAGAGATCATATCAAACTCAACATATCCTATCCCTGCAATCGCTGAAAAATCTCAGGGGTCACCAATGGATGTATGCCCAGATAATGAAAATACTCCAGAATAATTCGTATAAAAAATATATTGTGTGAGTTTATTTTATTGGCTATATAAATTATTTACTTATATTATAAATAAGAACGATTAACGTACTATACACCTCAAAAAAATCTAGACTGTCCCGTGTTTGGACTAAAACTGAACCCAAAAAACAATATGCAACAATGCGGACCGGACCTTGCCTAATATTTATGCAAGAAAAAATACAGCTGCATTTTAGCTAATTTTTTTTATATAAATCAAAGTGTCACATTTTTTCCGTTGTAATATTATCATACATTCCGCTGACGTATCTTGGCTTTGGTAGCCATATTAAATGCATATTTTATTGGAGGCTGGTAAGATTTCATGTACCTTTTAATTATAAAAACAATGAATTTGCATTAAATTTTGCTTTAAACATGGAATAAATTGCAGCATCGTATTGATAAATGATAAATATTGCTTTTAGCAAGTCGTCTATAAACAAAACAAGCGTTGACAAGTGGTACAATCCTTTACGAGAGGGCCGTGAAGACGTCGAAGATGACAAACGCCTTGAACGCCCTAGCACATCAACAACCGATGACAACATTGATAATGATTATGAACGATTACAGATTCGCGATCGAAGAGATTGGTGTATCATTTGACGTATGCCAAGCATTTTCTCTAATCTTTTGAACATTGAACGTGTGGTAACAAAATTTGTTCTGAAATTGTTGAATTGACATGATGATGCAGAACCTCTCAAACAGGACATCTCTTAGTAAAACTTCGACACTACGCGATCTTCACCGGTCCTAGGCTTCTTCAAGACGCATCCAACTCCATCCTGGGGACAGGATTGCGATGGTTATCCTCCAGGTTAACTAGGCTCTTCAATACGAGTCAGATCGTAGCTAAGCCCGGGAGCTGAGCTGTAAACGCGCAAATTGTAACAATAATAATCGGACGTGAGTAAAGCCGATTCGTATTTATTATACAGTCTGCTCGGGTGCTACAGGCACTTCCGGTAGTACATCCGTAACCAAATCAGCACGAAAAGCGGCCTGGAATCCTCATAGTTCCGTAGAGTCTAATTGTGCCCAATCGCAATCGCGACTACGTCCGATACTGACACGCGACAACAATCAACTCTTCAAATCTAGCTTAATACCATGAATTACTTTCTAGAAAAGCTATTAAGATTGAAAAACATACTGTTGAGACATGTGACATCAAAATTAGAACTGAAAAAAGCTCACCGGCATAGTGTATCATAAGTTCTTACCATGGGGTCGTATGATGAGGAATACTATCTGGAAGTTCTACGCCGTTTGTCTTAAGGAATCTGAAGAAAACGTCAAGAGTTGTATAGCATTTGGACCACGATACGGCACTTTTATGCTTATTAGAGTTTTTTTAATATATTAAAAATTTAAAAACAACACTGTTGAGATGTATCATCCTTCGTATACACCAAGTATGTCCAGCTACAAAATTTTCCTATCAAATGATGATGGATTCTTTTAGCCAAAATTGGGAAGATAAAGGCGGAATTGCTGTTTTTTTAATATTTTAAGGGACATTTGAAAGTTCGATGGAATCAGTTCTTTATGATGCTTTGACACTTCAAACAAAGATTTTGTAGATTGCTTGTTGTGTGGACGATACGACATTGATAGCCGAAATGGCCGATTTGCTCAAAAAAGTTATCTGTGAAAGTAAGAAACTAGGACTCGAGCTCAACATTACTAAAACTAAGCTGATTATCGTCGACAGGAGTAATCAGCTGTCCAGATCTGTTAATCTTCCAGAAAAATAGCCATAAGACTGGTCAGAGTCAATATGTATTCCAAACCAAGCTGATACTCTTCCGAATCTGGAGAGAGTTGAAGAGTTTCTTTATCTCGGATCACTACTTACAAGTAACGGAAATTGTGAGCCGGAGATAAAAATAGCGAATAAATATGGCTAAAAATGCGATGTCAAAGCTATAAACGATTTGAAAAAACAGGGTTATATCCAAAAAGACAAAAAAAAGGTCTAGTGCAGAGTCTGGTATTCTAAATTTTTATTTACGGCGTAGAAACCTGGACCATAAAGGAAAATATGAAAAAGAAAAATTGACGCCTTTGAAATGTGTTGCTGGCGACGTCTGCTGAGAATACCATGGACCGATAAACGCACAAACGTGTCTGTTCTAAAACAATTGGGGAACTACAAAGAAGACCGACTTTCGATTATATGTCTCAAAAGGATTCTTCGATACTTTGGGCATCTCGCCAGAAGAAACGATAGCCAGGAGAAGCTCGTAGTAGCTGCAATGCGGGATGCAGAATGCAGAAGTCAGAGGGACAAAATCAAGAATGATCACGATGACATGAGAGTGCCGATCAAATAAGTTGTGTATGCTTTAGCATAGCTCAGCATCTTAACACTCAAGCACCCGCTGTTTTCAAGCGAAACTTTATCGATCTTGCGATTTTTTTGCTCGGCTATGTAAAAATGCTTAATAACTTTTCACTATTGGAATGGTTGGTTAAAAAAAGTATTATACGTGTAGTATACTTATATTTGATTATTAAAATATTTAGATAACAAATAAAATTTCCGAGCTGTGAAAATGATGATTTATTGTATTTTAGACAATAAAAATAGATATCTTAATGTAGTATGTAGGTAATTTTAGCTTTGTAATAAAAGACGTGACAGGTTGTACCACATAAATAATCCAAAAAAAATATTTTATTGAATGGATAAACCAAAATATAAATTCGTTACAGTCGATGTGTAAGTACTGGAAAATTTTCGATCCAAATAATCTATTATTTCAAGGACAGTTTTTAGCCATAAATAAATACATATGTCATATATTTTACAAAGGGGATTCAAGGCAATGGATATAAGAACTGTGTGAGTCGTAAAAAAAGAACTTTCAAAGAAAGCCTTTTGTAGTGCATTAGATAACATGTTTCGTGTGAACCCGCGTTAGTGCGGGAGCGGTGTTTACCGTTTACGAAAATTTCCGCACTAACGCGGGACCGGGTCTCTGAGTGTTGATGTAACGAGCACGTTCAATTATTAATATCTGATTAAAAAAAAATTAAACGCATTGTACAACCGCGTCAAAGTGAAACCGCGCAGATCGAAGCAGCATACATCGCATAGAAACCATTTTGCACGTACAAAAAAATCTAATTCCATTGTTTGATCGAGAAAAAAATATATCTCTACAAGAGCCAGCGTTCGATATCACAAGTCATTGATTGGCGCGACTTGTAACAATTAATCGGCACGCCTTGGGGTAAACTGCACACCGATTTTTTTCGTGTCGCGAAATATGGCGGATGACGTCATCCCGAGCGAGACCGACCAACAAGAATGTGTTTAGTATGATAATGTTCTTTCTGGAAGGATAGTGCGTTTATTATCGAGAGGTGACGTCAGACGCGGCCAGGTATTTAGAATGGCGGGTCAAACGGGGCCCCGGTCACAGGTGCCACAGCCTCTCGACTCTCTGAATGATCAACGAATTCTTATTGTGAATCGACAATCGTCTGCTATCAATTAAACGGCGATACGCCATTGTCCAGAAACGCCGGAGCGGACTGGGTGGCCGCATCGACCAGAGAAAGAACCACAGCCCCCGGGAATTAATGAATATCACAAGTTTTTATATTAAAATTTAATATTCAGTCAAAAATTCAGACAGCTCGTAATTAGCATAGTGCATTGCCACGGTGGTCCGTGTCTGTTTCAGCAGTGCATCTTCAATGTCATCGAAACACGGCGTGCCTCATCCCATGCTATTAATGGCCGTCGTTGATTAGTTTTAACATTCGATTTTTTAAATCGACAGTCATTCCACCATAATACATCAAACGTTTCCTCATAACTTTTCAGCCACACCCATAACATTATACACACGGCAACGGCTAGACCGTTTATTCTATTACTATGAAAAAAAATTAAAACATAGCAATATGCATAGTTAAATGCTATTATTGAAGCGATTAGTATGACTGTGTATGTGTGCATAAATATCTATATCTTATCTTTTATGTATTCCGTACGTTTTTTCCTCATTTTGTTAATTTATATATGCAGAGATTTATTTAGAAAATGTCTATGCAAATTTGCAGTTTTATTGTCTATTATTATTTTATTAATAATACTCTGATCAGATTATAGTTTGTTATGTAAGGATTTGCTCATATGGTTTTATAGACAGATTAATCTTTCTGGCAACGCCGAAACGTCGTGACAATCTTCTTTGTCTACTTTTTTGCATAAAAAACTAAAATTTCATGGCAACGTAGATTTCCGATGATTAAATTAATATCAAAATAAAATGCCAAAATTATTCATAATCTCATACTGTTTTAATAAAAATATCGATATAATGTGAACTAAGAAACTACTAGAATATCTTATGAGTTGACTTTCATGTTCCACGTGTTAGAGTTCATCTTTAATTATATTTATCACCAGTTTAACATTTTTTTTGACAATTAAGGGATGGTTAAATTTGTTTAACTAATATCCTTTATTCTTTGTGTAAAATCAGTCTTAATTATTTTTTCTTTAATTAAAAAAAGCTGTATAATTTTAGACAATAAAAACAATCTCTAAAGCACAAACTAAGGTCTTTGAAGATTTTTGAGTTTCATAGCAAAAATGTAATACAATAACTATTTAATATTACTGGTAATTACCCTAATATATATATTCTAATCAATGAATATATAAGAAAACTGAGAGTTTAAAACAAGGAATACTTCCATGCAGCTGATTTTACTCTTTTGAATGGACAAACATAGATATGTGTCTAATTTAACTCTCAATAAATAAAGGAATTAGATTTATCATAATAAATTTGTAGCTTAAAGAAGTCTTAGGATAATTGAAGATCAAAATGGATCATCCTGTCAAAAAATCGTCTTCAAAGCATCAGACAGACAGACGTTAAAAGTTTTGAAACATGTTTCAAAACATAGCAAATTTCCATCAGATCCTCTAGGAGTGAAATTATCGTCATCTTGAAAACCTGTTATCAAGGTGTCTGGTAAACAAAGATCAAATGAATGAAAATTCTCGCCTTCTTCAAATATTCGTATAGTTTTATCTTAAAATATCTATATCAAAGTTTTTTTGAAGAATATAAAGTTAGTACCTAAACAGTTCACAAGCGCGTAAGATCATTTAAGGAGAGAGAAATATTCAATATTCTTGTTGATTTTATTAGCCAGAAATGGGGCATGAATGGATAGTAAGATTTTTGAAGATGAGTTCTAAAATAAGTAAGTACCAAGTGGGAGATTATAACAGAAAACATTACTGTCTTTTCACATCACATCTTTAATTAAACCCATTCAACATGTAATTATTTGTTTATGAACCGACATTTCTGTACAACCATATTGAATCTCGTTGTAATGAAGGAGTAACTTTGGTACAAAATACTGTCCATACCAGACCAGGCATGAACATATTTTTTTGGATTCTAATGACAGCGAAACAAGTACACTATCTGAAATATTTGACCTAATAACAAATTCATAGTTCGTTAATTAAATACGAGTATTCCGGGCTTTCAACGTATAAACATGCGGATATTATTTCCAATCTCAACCAAGAGGAATAGACAATTGGGTTGCAAGCGAAGAGATCGATACTATCAATCGTATTAGTCACAGCACAATACTGACTACTCTTGGCACTTTATTGGAGTACAACGACTAATGATTCAAGAGGTCAAGATTCGAATCATTCAACTAAGAGGATATCATAGCTCTTAGGAAAATAAGACAATGTTAAACAATTGTTAACAAACCACAATCACAGGTTTTCCTAATAAATATTAAACATGCAATAATAAATGCATTAGAAATGTATACGTAATTTTATTCTAAAACTAAATGAATATTAATAGCTCTGATTTTCCGTGGTTTTCAATTATCCGTGATGCCCCTGCCTACCTTTAGCTCGGATAATCGGAAGTGTACATTTAAAATTTTATTGGTTGTATAGATTAAAACGTTAAAAAACATCGTTTTTTAATAAACTTTGCTTTATTTAACGGTTGATAATATGTATTAACAAAATCAAAAAAATAATATATGTAGATAAATATCTATTTATTGGAAGGGGGTTGCCGCCAGATTGAACTTTGAACAAATATAGAAATGAATGACACCCCTCTACCATACCATTACAATTGATGAATCTTTTATAAACAAACCTATCTGTGTGAAATGATCTAGAAAAGGCTAAATCATTTTTTTTAATTATTAAAACATAATCCAGCATCCATTATGTCCAGTTCACATAAAATACATGGGGTTTACTAAAAACCCATGAAAACTTTAATAAATTCTTAACAAAATGGTCTCTGGTCTCTAACGGATTTCTCACCACAGAACCGGTATGCCCTGGGAAGGAAAACCCTAATCTGTTGACCAATAATTGGTCTAGTCTCGGATAGTTTCACTCCTCTTCCTTCTCTCTAAGGAGGTCTTTCCCATGATGAAAGGATTGTTATTGCGCGATAGGGCTAATAATCACTTGCGACCGGCTACTTGAGACTCGTTTTGGGCAGATGTGCATATGTATGCCTGTGTATATCTATATGAGTGTGTGTTATTGATTAAACAGCACTTGTCACTCGTGACTCTATAAGCAGATAACGCCTTAGAGAAGAGAACAAACGAATACCGAGACAAACCCCCCTCCTACTTGCATGGACACAGTCGAGAGGGTAAAATCTGATACCAACAAGGTAGAAGATGTACTTCCCATATCAGAAATGGCCAAAAGAGGGAAACTCTTTACAAAAAACCGCATACCAAGACGGATTAAGTCCCCGCGGTATGGACACGAAAGGGGAGCCCTCACGCCACGTGTGAGACTCATGTCTCTTTGGCCTCGACTGTCATTCGAGAGTTTGGTAAGGCCCATGCCCTCAGCGAGCGAAAGCCTTGTGGCTGGCAGATGATGATGATGATATGTGTATGTGTGTGGTCGCTCGCTAGTTGTCACTTGTGACTCGTTATAAGCAAATAACGCCTTAGAGAAGAAGACAACGAATAACGAGGCAAACCCCCTTCCACTTGCTTGAACACATTCGGGAGGATAAAATCCAACACCAACAGGTGTTAATTGGGAGACTCTTTACAAAAAAACGCATACCAAGATGGCTTGGGTTCCCGCGGTATGGACATAAAAGGGGAGCCCTCATGTCATATGGGAGATTCAGGTTTCTATGGCCTCGACTGCCATTCGAGAGTTTGGTAAGGCCCATGCCCTCAGCGAGTGAGAGCCTCGTAGCTAGCAAATCTTGATGATGATGATATTATATAATTTTCTAAGCATTTTTTAAAGCTTCAAATTACTTCTAGAACGCAATCTAATTATGTAACGTTTAGCTCGTTCGGCGATTCTGTATTTATTTCTTTAATACTGGCAAAACTTACGTACATTCTTGATGTTTTTGTGTTAGAGAATGGGAACAAATTGCTAAGGTCATATTCGACGAATAAGAAGGCTGAAGAATCATATTTTTTTTCATATATGTATTCCATTTCATCTATGTAAAAAAACAGCAAACACATCAGTGGCGGATTTAGCACTTAGGCCCCAGGCGCAATTTTGAGCCCCCTCTCAAAATATTTTCACCTTACCCTACACCTTAAAATACTACATTCGAAATGCAGTTCTGCCAACCTCAGGAGCAATCAAATCCCGCCAACCTTTGGTTAATGGGAGCCTATAACCCCTGAAGTATGGCGAGGGCCTTGATGTATTTCATTGTTTTGTCTTAAGGTAGCTACGTGGTAGATTCCATGACCATATGATTCGAAAAATGACCGGTAGCGTCGCAACCCTAAAAACAAGTCATAGCTGACTTATTCATTTGTCAATTTAATTTAATGAATACTAATAAATTATTAATTATTTTTGTGTTGAAAAAAAAAATTAAATAATATAAAAACCGTATTAAACGATGAACTTTGAGGCCCCAGGGGCACGCCTAATTCGCCTAAGGGAAAATAATCATACTTGAAATCTTTTCGACAGATAGAGTAAGCATTTGGATTTATAGAACCCTTGAAAATTACAAATTTCGATTATATTTCAAGCAAACAATGTTTTATTTAGAGTTAAAAATAATATTATTGACCATACTTGATGATTATACTTTAGTAAAATTTAGAGTATTACTATAATATACATTGTAACCATGAAAAGTTGCAAAAAAATATTTATATGTATTTGTTGGTTCATTGGAAATAAATGAAATTTTATCGGTGGGACGCTGCGAATTTTACGAGGGGTTTATCCATTTGGCGATCGTTGGTATTTTTGTATACACTTTTTCTTCTAATAAAATATGTGAGGAATGGATACCGCGGCTCGTCGGATTGCCAAAGGTTTCAGTGCTTTCGGGTTCGAGGTCGCACATTCGGGGTCTTTGAATTCTGCGACAGAATAGATGGCGACCAAAAAAAATGAACAAACAAAAACCTTTCACGATACAGTATTAAAATATAAATCGAATTGTACGGTCGACAAGTATCGATACACTAGAGATGCGGGGCTCTGATTTAAATATATGTGTAGAGCGCTTGGGGCCATCGCTGATTAGAAACTCTTATATATGGAGGATGTGTTCTTCGGCAATTGGTGGTTGCTGTCGCACGGTCGCGCCTACAAATGGCTACTTAAAACGGCCACAGATCGGTGTCCGTCGATGACGTTGGGCAATCGATTGTCAACGAACATGGCGGCCGAACAAAAAGAATCTTGTGACATAAGGAAACTTCTTACGTATTAATGCGTGGTTAACACGTGGATTTTTTTTATCTTATAAATTCACACAGGTTGATAGAGATTATATTCGGTGACAGGTAGAAAAATAAAATAATAATATGAGCCCTTTGAAGGCAACAAACATTCACAAGCATCAAAGGGTTAACACAGCATCCACACACAAGTATCGAAAATAATAAAAAAAAAACATTCAGCTAATGGTCGCGGCTTCGTAAAAAATTACCATAGAATCCTTGGTTGTGTGCGTGTGCGAAAGAGACGCAGATAGCGGATTGCCGGGTGGGAGTGAGATGGAAAAAACAGTTTCGATCTTTATTTTGATGGTGGTTTGTTATTTTATAGGTGAAGCTGCTCGCGGTGACGTATAGCATAAGTATTTTATTTTTAGAAGTTATATAAAACGTTATATCATACCAATGCAACTTATAAACATATCAAGTATCGATTAACGTTATTACGCAAAAATATGAGAATATACAAAGAAACGCCGTTTTTACGTTCCCGTAATTCACGTTTGTGTAAAACACAAATTTTACAATCCCGTTATATTTTAGTACATTTTTTCTAACCCCGAATCTTCTAATCAGTCCCTTAAAAAATGTAAAACAGAGTTTTACTGTATTTCGAAATTGTAGCGAAAATACATAAAAATTGCAAAATATGATGATCTGATGTAAGTCTCCTCAGTGATCGAAAAATCAAGTACTAAATAAATAAATATCCAAAGACTGAAAAATCATCACAACATCTAATAGAAAGAGGCAAATAAAAAATAGTGAAATATTTTAGGAGAGAGTATCTTTTTTCTTTAACCCTTTATAGGGCAAAGACTGAAATTGGTTAATATCGGTCGCTTTAAGGTCTATATTTCCATGAGCCCCCATAGAAATGTCAACCTTAGTAACGTAACATTTTGTCGAGAACGCTTTTTGGCTAATAACAATAAAAAATAAATAATATCTAAAATAATTATTTTGCCCTATAGAGGGTTAAGAAAGTATTCCACATAAAAAGAACAACGTGTGCAAATTGTGTTCAGCAGTTCTTATTTCAGGATGACATTGCGGTGCTTTTCTACCATGACATTTTAGTGTTTCTATTATTATATAAAAATGTTTAAATAATTTGATCTAAGGGAAATTGCTTTAACCCATCCATCACGGCGGCTCGAAAACAACCACGTCGTCCAGGGGGGTCTCTCGGAGACCCCAAGCATTTTAAGTCAAGATATTCGTGAATCTCTTCTCTTGCCGCAGCATGTGTCACTCGTTCATTTCACTTGCACTCGGCACATCATACCAGATGCGAGAGAGAAATAACATTGCGCGGGTGGCAACAGCGGGGAATACTGTTTTTTTTCGCAATTACAGACAATAAAGGACTCTGATTATTTTTAATATTCATTCTTAAGGCTTTTTCAGACAAATAAAAAGTTTGTGACATTTAGGATTTATATTGAAAAAGTTATTCAACAAAAATCAAAAATATACCCAATTATAACCCATCGGCACTGCTATGTTAAAATAAATATTTCAATATATAATTATTAAAACAATATTATTATGAAAGAAAAAAAATCGTGTTAGAACATTCTCTCACGTCCTGACCGTGTTTGATCGAGATCGGAATTAAGGAAGTTACCTAAAATCGTCCTTGCGAGAATAATTATTTATCTTTGATTAAAAAATGATGATTTGCAGTTTATTCTCATTATATATTATCATTGTTGATATTTTTTTTTATCATAAAACAAATATTCCAAAATTATTTTCTAACTTGATAATATATTATTTAATTATTACATAAATGGTATCTTGATAAGATAAGATAAAAAAAAATATTTTTAACATCAAGTCAGCACTGTGAGCTTCTGCACGGCTTCTTCCGAGTAGGAGTAAAGGACAGCCGTATACCTGCCGTCCATGCGGCGAGAGGAGCTCGTCCCGATGTTAAATAAAAAATCAATCTGAGGATAAATAAGAAAAATAAATAAGCAGGAACGAAGGGGTTCAGAGAATAAGGACGCAGCAAACAAAGATTTCATTTTTTTGTAGGGACCACTGTCACGTGAACACGGCGACTCGCCGAGCACTGTCCGATACACCTGTTGGACAATATTGCGTCCAAATATCACAACATTTGCAACAATTAATTCTGCGAGCATGCCCACAGCGACATAATACTTCGCTCGAAAAAATTCTTCACATAAAATACTGAAGAAAACCGCCATAAATTCGGCGTCGATCGTTTCGCGGTGCAGTACATTTAAAATTCATTAGCATAATTTAAAAATGCGATATACGTACGTAACCGGGGTAAGTGTATATTATTATGGTTACCCCATAAAATTCGTCATAAAAAGCGATTCCAAAACCGTCTCAGGATGCCTCAATACGGGGGCCATAAAATTTCGGACATAAAAAAAATTACTTTTAATTCAGTCGCCGCCGCTCCGCCATTACGTCGGACGGGCTTCGCAAATGTAAAACTTTTCGCCAAATAAGAAATCGGATCATAATTACTTTGGTGGAGCGAATGTCCGTATGGGATTATTTTCTTATGCGTGCCACCGTCCCATAAACATGCTGATCTTATGTCAAAAGGGTATGGAAGCCCTAGTTCGAGATGTTAATGATATCGAGGCCCCTCCAGTTTTCAGGTTGTACCAATAATGACAATATATATTTAATTATATCCCAAAAAAATCTAGAAATTTTATTGAAGATTTCTTAGAAGAATCACAAGGTTTTCCTTATTATTTATTTAAATATAAATTTAATTTTTTGCTTAAATTGATTAATTATTCTTATGAAATCATTGGCTTTGGATCTATAACGACAAAATCTCATATTAATATTAATAAAAATGAAATAATCCCGATATTGTGTATATTATAATATCCTGGAAATTGATTTCAAGTTAATATTTAATTATTATTTATATTAAAAATGCTTTCAATGTCTTTTCTTTATATATATAATAATTATTAAGAATTAAATCACATCTTTTATTATTAAACAATTACTTACTGATTGAGCTTTTGTGATTTTATGAATAAACAAGAAATATTTTTACTAAAAATAAGTATAAAGAAGATATGACAAATTGGGAAAAAGAATTTAGATATGTTTAATTATATTTACAAAAACAAGCAGATATACCTTTATTGATTTTTAAAAAAATGCATTTAATAAAATAGTTTAAGAAATACAGTATTAATTAATAATAGAAATACAAATTGAATGCTAGCAATCTAAGAAATGGGGTTATTTTAATATTTAAAAAATCCCAAACACCTATTTCTTATCCTTGTCCATATCTGAATTACAGATATTCTGAATTTATTATTAAGCAATTACTTACTGATTGAGCTTTGTGATTTTGTGATAGAAATACAAATTGAATGCTAGTAATCTAAGAAATAAGATTTTTTTTAATATTTTAAAAATCCCAAATACCTATTCCTCATCCTTGTCCATATCTGAATTACAGATATTCTGAATTTATTATTAAGCAATTACTTACTGATTGAGCTTTTGTGATTTTATGAAGAAATAAGGAATATTTTTTACAAAAAATAAGTATAAAGAAGATATGACAAATTGGGAGGAAGAATTTAGATATTTTTAATTATATGTACAAAAACAAGCCGATATACCTTTATTGATTTTTAAAAAAATGCATATAATAAAATAGTTTAAGAAATACAATAGTAATTAATAATAGAAATACAAATTGAATGCTAGTAATCTAGGAAATAAGATTTTTTTAATATTTTAAAAATCCCAAATACCTATTCCTCATCCTTGTCCATATCTGAATTATAGATATTTTGAATTTATTTTAAGCAATTACTTACTGATTGAGCTTTTGTGATTTTATGAATAAATAAGAAATATTTTTTACAAAAAATAAGTATAAAGATATGACAAATTGGGAGGAAAAATTTAGATATCTTTAATTATATGTACAAAAACAAGCAGATATAACTTTATTGATTTTTAAAAAAATGCATATATTAAAATTTATAAAATCGTTACGGAAATACAATATTAATTAATAATAGCAATACGAATTAAGCGCGGGAAATCTAAGAAATAAAATTTGTTGAATATTTTAAAAATCCCAAGTATCTATTCCTCATCCTTGTCCACATCTGAATTGTATGTACCAATATTTTGATTTTATTATTAAACAATTACTTAATGATTGAGCTTTAGTAATTTTATGCAGAAATAATCAATATTTTTTACAAAAAATAAGTATAAAGAAGATAAGACAAATTGCGAAGCAGATATGACGAATTGCGAAGAAGATTTGACGAATTGCCAGTCACATTATATTATATTAATAGTTGTAATAAAATTAAAATCATATTATTATATATATTTCTAATATTTTAATTAATAATAGAAATACGAAATCTGAATTGTACCAAAATTACAAATATTTTTAATTTATTATTAAAAATAAAATCAAGGAGTGAGCTTTTTCCATTTTACAAAATAATACATATTAGAGATTGAATCCTGAAAACATATTGTTCAAGTCAATTAAACTAATCTAATCAACAAAAAATAGGAATAAAGGCAAAAGTAAAATTTTCTGCTTTTGAAAGCTTTAAAAATGCACATGTTTATAAAATAAATCTAGTCGATTAGCAAGGAGTGCCGATGGGGTATATTTGGGACCCCAATATTTTGATTTTTTTCGAATAATTCTTTTAATAAAAATTTGTCTAAAAAATCAAAAGAATAAATAATAAAAAAAACAACAATATTCGCTGCTGTTGCCACGACCGCGATGTTATTTCTCGCTCGCATCTGGTACGATGTGCCGAGTGCGAGTGAAACGTGGTTAAATAATTCCAAATATCGACCTAATTATGAAGCAAATCGTGAATAACTCTTTTTTTCGTAGAATAATCCTTTTATTTTAAAATGACGAGATATTGATGAAGAATTCATGAAAAAATGTTTATATAAAATTAAATAAGATCAACTGTTGACCATCGCCAGCATCAATGCGACAAAGGACCTTCTTGTAATAAGGCGGTTCATTCAATCGCGCATACATTTATCATAGTCAATTAGAAGCGACATCTAGTAAACCTCCATTAAGGACACTCGGATAGAATCACACAGGGCCACAGCCTCCGCGAGATTCCTTCCAGAATTAACAGTCCACATTAAAATAGAAACATAAATAAATTACGGCCATTCTGAGCATCGCGTGAAAAATATCACCACTTAACACCCCCCGAGAAAAATGTTTATTACGGATTTATTTCACGATCACCCTGTGATATTTAAAAACGATGTGAAACGTCACACGCCGCCAGACACATGTCACTTATTTTATATTTTAAAAGATTAATTTTAAGTTTAACAAAAAAAAATGCGGTTATTTACAAAAGTATTCGTACATGTGGCTAATTGCACCCTTCGGTAAGGAGTTTTGGTTCTTAAATTACACGTTGTGTATTTTTATGCAGTTAAATGTTAAATGGATGCTAAATGTCGTAATTATATATTACACAATGATTACAAACGCAAAGGATGTATTTAAATATTTTTTTTTCATTCAGTAATATATATGCATACGCGATGATTGATATACATAGCGTTGTTTTTTTTTTTGGATGTGGTTATTTGCTAATAAGAATTTTCGAATCTGCCTGTCAACATATTTCATCGAACCAATAATTATGCAATTCAATTTCGGTCGACTTTTCATCAATTTTTGTGAATATTTTATTTAAAAACGACTCTAAATATGACGAAATTAATGATTAATCATGACAAAAAAAATATATTTATAATTGTATAGACCACCTGCCTTGTATGAGTAAATTCTGAAGATGATAAAAAAATGGTAGTGTGCATAGAAAATTCTTCAATGCGGCCGTAACAAATCGCGTTGAATTTATTACAAACATGATAATTGAAAAAGGTCGTCGCGTCTATGAACACAGACGTGTAACATTTTTTTTCTATATTTAAATAATTAATTCATCCGAATCATCCTGTATATATCTGCCAAAAAATGTGTAAGTAATCCTGACTAACCGTTGGAGAGCGCGGGGTTAAGTTATCATCGCCATCAATACTAAATTTCACGCTTGGTCCAATCATCGATTTTTTCTTCGAGTTCAAAAAAACCGATATTACGGCCATAATCCATAAACATCGATAGTTTATTGTTATGTAAAGGGTCAAGTGCCAGATGGTCAGCGGTGTCCTTAGAAGGATCAAATTGAAATCATGTACGGTCAACATAAAAATTGTTTTTCCATGCGCCAGTTGTGATCTTCGTTATCGGAGGGTCGCACGAATGGTCTGCGATCTTTCTATATTTATGCAACATTATAACGTCACTCGGATGACCCAAAAATTATGCGTCTATGGACCGTCGGTCTTGTGTAACACGGTCG
>JAGXCT010033490.1:2461-18261 GCA_022495035.1 Philopotamus ludificatus | reverse complement strand
GGCATTTTGTAGAAAATAGTGATTGAGAGGAAACGCTATAGGAGGGCTGACTGTATATGTTAAATGTGTGTTCGTTTTAAGGGATTTTTTTAAATCCATCTACCAATTTTATATGGAGTTTTATGTAACCTGTCTTTCATTTATATAAGTATTCTGTAGTTCGGTTTACGCGAATTTCACTTACGCGGAACCTCTATACCGCGTAATTCGAGGTATATACATTAAATAATGAATATCGGTTAAAATGTCGGCGGCACGTAAGCCGAGGGTTACTGACACCAATCACCAGTGTTGATAACCTAAGGGGAACTTCGTTCGGCTTCTCCACATACTTAATTTTTCAAACAGGTAAACCTTCGCTTCCATTTTCCTCGTGTCGATCGCATAAAAATAAACCGAGAACAGGTATCCGGGGATTCCTGACGCATGTGGTTGCGCAGATTGGTCACTGATCTCTCACAAGCACATACACATACATATTTTATTCAGAACTCGTCGGCCGAATTATAATCGTTCAGTATACAATGGCTGCAATTTACATGTATCGATAATATAGCCATAGACGCGATTATATGAATAAATTAGCAACGTTTCGTCGTATACGATTGATGTATTATTACAGAAATGTGAAGCGGAAAATTCAACGTATTTCACAATCGAAGGAAAATACTCTTAGGGAAAATGGAAAGGCGCAATTATTTATTAAGTTTAAATTATATCAAATTTAATCAGTATGTTTAATTAGCGTCTAAAGATAATATTAATAATTCCAAAATTAGCGATAAAATTTTATTGTAAATTGATTAATTTCTGGTAACAGAAATTGGCTAACACAAAGACATGGCTGCAGATTCGAAACTCGGACTAAAATTTAATAATTGTTGCAATTAAAAATAATAATGCACTCACGATTAAAACCCACTTAATTTTTTATTATAAAGCATTGATTTTTCATTATGAAAGTTGTTAAAATTATCTCAAAAAATTATAATCGTGTAAACTTTAACAATTGCCTTTTTTGACTTATGAAACATTTTTACACGACATCTGGACCATGTAAAGCATATACAGTTGAAATAAAATGGGGAGATACGTTCCAGATAATTGAATTAACTCCAATCTAACTATAATATAATCTAAAATAAATTGAATTTTGGTTTTAATTTGTACCCAAAATTAATTATATGAAATTTTGCTCAAATTAAATAAAAATATGTACAAAAATACTAATCCTGACTCAAGACAAATTGTAATAAAAAATCTCGATATTTTTTATGAATATTTAAAAAAAAAATGTATTGCATTTTAAATTAAATCAATATTATTGAATAAATCAAGAGATCCCCTTTGTTTTTTAAAGCCACTTTCTTAAAGAAAGAATTATTTAATATTTTTTCTGATACAATTCGTGATACATTTTTGTAAACCATTTTTTACTGTAATTTATGAAACATTAAAAGTATTATTTCAGTTTAACCCATCTGTCACGTCGGCTCGAAAACAAACCTAGTCTTCCGAAGGGGGTCTATCAGAGACGTGTCAACAGAAGCGAGTATTGTTTTTTTTTTATTTTTTTTAACCAATACAAAAGGTTGTGAAACCCCTAAAAAGGGGTTATGTTTTTTTTTTAATAATACGTTGTAAATTGGTGGAAATCAGCTCCATTTTTGTTGTTGTCAACCAAAGGGCATTGAAAATTTAGCGTAGAAAACGGCGCTCTAGAAGGTAACACTATAGGGGGGACTGCCGCCACACGCCACTCTATAGCAAGGAGCACTATAGGGGTTTTACACAATGAATCTTCGATTTTATGTTTTTGAAGCATCTGCCAAAAACAATATTATTAGAGCGAGAATTTAGATAGATCGAAGTGAGTATGAGCGCTATAAAAGGGTACGATATAAGTGTATGTAAGATATAAGGGTATTTACAATATTATTATAAATAAATAAATAATATCCTAATATTATTTTTGTATTTATCGCAAACATTAAATAAAATTATTTAATTCTCGAGAAACTAAAATTTCAAGAATTCACATTCTGCAGTCCAAACGTTCTAATTCACTTAATAAAAAAGATATATTTTGATATATGTAATTAATACAGGAAAATCCTTACACGTGATTCTCCTGCCCTTTCGCCGAGCAGTCCACAAAAAATAAAAAAAAAAAACTGGTATTCACAGATTTTACGAATACAATTACTAATTTTCCTCAACCTTAAATTCCGAGAATTTTTAATCGTTTCATTGTAATATTATATAAATTCGTTTGCACTTTTAAAAACGAACAATGAATCACCGTGATATTTTAAGATTGGCAAAGTCGAGCGCATTAGCAAAACAAACCAATGCATGCATTTAACAATGCAGTCACTTGCAATTCATAAGATGCTGTTAAACGGGAAGAGCTTTGTCGACAACAATAATATATAAAATATTAAACGTGAACATAATATATATATATAAGTAGATCTGTAACGTAAAGTTGGTCCATTGTTATATGTGACGTCTCTAGGGAAATCGTCACCCTCACGCAAGATCCATACTAAACATAAAAACACTATAAAAATTCGAATCACAATATAAATTTAATACTCTTAATCTTATTGATATATAAATTCGTCAGATCATGCTCTTAGTTTTATTGATCATGATTCCGTTGGGTTAAAAATCTTATTTTTTAGCATTTATATATCAAAATGATTGAATATCAGAGGTGCGCCGTCCATATGCCCAGATTGTGCGGCGCACACAGGCGCCGGTAATCTTCCGGCGCCTGTGTGCGCCGGAAGATTACATGCGCTGAGAGGCGCCAAAAGGGATAAAATAATTAATACAGAATATTAATTCATTTTTATTGTAGAGGTGGCCCAATTAAAGTATTACATACTGTCGGCCACTGCTGAAGATCTATTTTTTTCTCGAGATATATTATTTTTTACAGATTTGAATTGAAAATAAAAATAAATTTTGCCATAATTTTCCGGAATTTAACAATGCATTACGAATCTATATTTATTTAAAATTTATATGACAAATATTATGCATGCTCCAGACGAAACACAAACGCTAGATTGCATACCAGATCATAAATCTGTTTTTTTTTATTATATTCCACACGTGCATACAAAAACCTTTCGTGATAACAATATACATACACAACAATTGCATTTTAATTTAATGCATTATATTTTAATGTAAATTGATAATATTCATCAAATTTATAGACAATTTCATGCCCTTTACCTCACCTTAGATAAGTCACGTGGTACGATAAAGCTTTTCAAACATATATGATTGATTACGTGTTGAATACTATTTTATAACATGTATTATCAATAAACAACGCCGCATCCCACGAGCGGTATTCAACATATACAATTATGCAGATGTAACAAATAACTTATTTTTTATGAATATTTTAATATTCAGATACAAAAATAGACGTTTAATTCAGTTGTCAATATATTCTATGAATGGAATCAGTAATAATCGTGGTATTTATGAGGTAAGTTCCGAAGGAATGTGGTTAAACGTATGTCAAATGCGTGAAAATTAATATAGGAGACTGGACAAAAAGTTCGTGCACTGATTTTTTTTTGTCGATATGAACGTTTAATTGTCTAAAAATACGCATTTTCTCTGTAAATAACCTATTAAGAACTAGCACGGGGGATGTTCAATCAATTGAACCTTTTAATTGTTGAAATGTTTCTTACCAGTAAAAATAAAACCATTGTATATGGTTGTTGACCACTCAGAGGATTTACGATGATATATAACTAATAATGTATATTCAAGTTTTTCTTTATGTGAAGGTTGAGGCTTGTTAGTGGGTGGAAAATATGTACGATGCGACTTTACTAGCGGAAATTTGAAGAGATCTACAATCGCTGATGGTGCATGCATTTGAAGTTGGAATAGAAATGTAAATACTATGCAATCTAATCAAATATCGTAACATAGAAAGATTAGAACTGTTGAATCTGATATGACAAGATTAGAATCAGAATTGAGATCACTTAATTGAAATTATTTTATTAAATTGACTTCACGATTTGCCGCAAAACTTCGGATAGTAATCATTCTTGGCTTGTATACTCTTCCCCTTTTTGACTAGGAGGGAATATTTCAGAAATTCCAGGGCTCGGCAGACACTCGTATTCATTTACGACTGATAGTGTTTAATTATTTAAAATTTAGATGATTTGCGGACTGCGTTGCCGACCTCTACTCTACAGAATCTTCCGCATTCTGTAGAGCATGCGGCGTGCTTCACTCGTTTGCTACATCGGACACCGCCATTCTTTTGCGTCCTTGTACATTACCAAGTGAGGCGAGCTTTTTTTCGAATGAGACGTCTAAACTAAAGATTTTTTTTCATAACAGTTCCTCTAAGACAGAAGGGTTCGAGCATTTGGCTAACAGTCCGTGGTATTAATATTCTACGTAGATGACGCTAGCACCTTTATTCGAAGGCATCATCATCATTGTCCGTGACGATTTTATAAAAATGAAGAATACCAGATTCCGATCCTACAAAGCTATGGCATTGTTTTGCACCGGTTTTTCTAGATCATGACTAGTTTTGATTTCGTTTTGTAGGAAATTTTTTGTACCCAAGGTGAAGCTGTACCCACACCGCATATAACAAAACTAGTTTTTTTTTAACGCTAGATTTTAAAAATTAAAATTAGTTTGTTGATTAGAAAGGAGAAAGGAGAGGAAAAGTAGCTTTGCAAAACTTTTCGAAAGTCGATGCAAAGGAAATAAATGCCATTTAGGAAATTACATTGCTGACCGGGTCCAAATACGACGCGATGTACTGGTGAGGACAGAGCCACAGAACTTGACTGAAGTCCTGACAGACGAATCTATATGAACAGTGTGAAAATGCTATTGGGCTAAACTAAAGCTAAGCCTTGAAATTACTGTGACCAGTCAGGAATTTACTGACCCAAGCGTCAGAAAATAACCAGCTACGGTTTAGCCTGGATCCAACGCCTTGTAAGAGAGGATAGGTAGTTCACCCTTATCATAGGGGTGTCGTGAAGGGAAGCGATAGCTGTGTAAAGAGAAGACTTGTCGTACGTAATATCCAGAATTGAATTAGTTACGAAGTTGAGAAACAGTTTTATTTCAACGAGGATAGGGAGCAGTTCGTTCGAACTCCGAGATGAAGAATATATATACAAACGATTTTGAGGACACGGAAAGCACCAAGCTTTGTAAGACTTTCCATCAATAAAAAAGTATCAAACAAAGTTGGGTACTTATGAGAAGTGCACGAAATTTTAGTCTGCTTTGAAACGTTGGGTGCTCTAGATGCGGATGGATATAAAGATGGACGCAAACAGACACAAATTCAGGAGAAATAAGCATCTTTATTGATGATCAAATACACCGAAGGAATCGGCCGAGCCAACTCGGAGATTACAGATTAATTAATTGGCCTATTACACTAGAATATTGTCTTCAGCTTAGATAGTAGCGCACTAACAAAGATGGTTGCTTTCTGTCTCAAAACGCTGTCGCCTTCTTATATGGATATTAGTTTTAAAACTAATCTCTAAACTCATATCTATATAGATTATGGATGGCAGTGTTGGGAATAACGTATTGCTTTGTCCTGATCCATGACTCGTGTTGATCACTCAACTCAATCAATTCTAAGGGAGGATCCCATCCCACAGCTCCTGATATATGGAGTGATGCCCCGTTTCAACCGATTTGTAACGGCGGCTCGAAACCAAGCGCGTCGTACGAATGGGGTATATTTACAATGGGAATTGTAAACCCCAGCATTTCAAGTCAAGCTATTTATGAATTCTTCATCAATCTCTTGACCTTACATGTTAAAAAAATGGATTATTCTGAGATTAAAAATAGTTGTTGATATGTTTCGTGATTTCGTCGATATTTTGAATTTTTTTACTAATCAATATGACCGCCAAATTCTCGCTGCACGTGTTACTACTATACGCTTCACTCGCATTAGGGATATCGTATCGGATGCGAGCGAGAAAAAACATCGCGCCAGTGCTAACCATAGCGAGTATTGTTGTTTTTACTTTTTTTCGCAATTGCTGACAATAAAGCTTATTTATAATATTTATTCTTTAGACTTTTTTAGACAAATGGAGTCTCAAATAGATCGACACGGCTAGTTTAAGACGTATATAGCAAATACTTTGAAACGCGATATTCTTTTATTCGAGTTGATGGTTTCCATAAACCCGAATATGATATCACACCACATTCCTAACCGTATGAGCTCAATGACGAATTGATCACCACATGTCATAGACAGAGAAAACCGATTTTCCCGCTTTTCCTCCTCACGTTACATTATCGTAGCATAATATTGCAGATCATAAATGCGCGATTTTTCCTATTATAACCGCATCGTCAATAGAAAACTCGTTTGGTTTTTCAAAGCGCATCTATCCAAGTGATTAATTCAGCACATTACTGGCCATCACAGCATTCATGTGTTAGTAAATATATAATAATTAAGAATCAAGGAAATAACAACACAATAATTACGCAAGTTCGATAAGTTTATAGATTATCCTAGATTGAAATCTATCTATATATATATTTTTCATATACCAATCTCATTTATTATTCAATAATATGGAACAAAATACGGCATACTTTTGATCAACGACTAGATTCAACTGCTTTCCCTCGGTGCATCTGTCGGATTCGTGTTCTCTTTTTTTCAAGAACAATACAGATGATTTCGTTAGTGTAATTGAACACAATCATCGTTCTCAGATCGTGTCATAGAAATGATTTTTTTGACACTGACCATTTGACAGCTGCAAAATACATTGACGAGCAATTCATTGCTATGACTGTTTAAAATACGAAAACAATTCATAAAATAAAACATCATCATCTCCGACATCAATGTTTCGTATAAATACGATTTAATGTTCTCAGAAATAAAGCGATGGATATAATTATAAAAAAAGATTAGTCTCGTGGTTTTGTTATTATGGTGAATGTATCACAAGAAAATTATAGATCTATAGAGTAAACGATAATGAAAATATAAACAAGTTTTATAACTCGCAATGAACATTGACTCTAATTTCAATTGCTCTATTTATTTTTATACATAGTTTAAATAATTTATTACATAATTAATTTGAATTACAATAATTAAACAAATAAACTATGTAAATGTTCCATATATTCGATTATTAATGTTATGTGCGTTACAATATCTGACCGCGAAACTGTTACGGCAATAAAAAGCGATCAGCCATGATACCCAAAAACCAATGTTAACGACCATTATCTAGTGTCGATGATCTACAAAACTCAAACAATGACGCAGCAGAATTCGAACACATAACAAAATAATAGTGAATGCATACATTAATATCATAATCGGCCCGTAACATATATGTACATATCAATAGGAAATGCCGAAACACTGATTTCTATTTCCGCTTTCCACGCGTTGCATTGCCCTTGATTCGGAAATGTATGCACGAGACTACTTTCGACACACGAATACGCGTCATCACCATAAATGCAATGTAATACCGAGTAGACGGGACAATCCATCGAAATGAGATCTGTGAAAGCGCGCTGCTGGATAATGACCGAGTAATTGTGTACATTCGTCTAATTAACAATAATTCTGAAGCTTTCGATGCAATCAAAAGAATGGAGGAGAAATGCAATGAAATATTCAATCGACTCACCAAGCTTACGAACGAGACGAACGGTGGTTGTCCCTTCTTCTTCAGCTTCTTCTCCTCCTTATCAGCTTTCAATTGACTGTCGACATATTTGCTGAAAACATAAAATAATATTTATTAATATATAAGTAAAAAAAAATGAAGGATTCATAGAGAAAATGTCGTAGATAAGCGTAGACTCGTTTTTAACGCAAGAGAATCTCAAAAGCCAAAGGTTTAACCAACTGATAAACAAATATTATATCGTTTTGAATATCCCCCTGTAATAAATGTTTAAATAACACAGACAGCATTGAAAATATCATACATTCTTAATGCCATATTTGAGCAAAGCTCTGCATTTATGAATAACATTACCCAAACCGTGCCGATGATTTGGAACCCCAAGTTTTTAATAATTATTATAAATAATCATTAACATTTATTGTCCGCAATTGTGAAAAAAAATAATAAAAACAATATTCTGTATCCACGGGCGCGATGTTTTTCTCGCTCGCATCCTGTACGATGTGCCAAGTGCGAGTGGAACGTATACTAGTGACACGTGCCGCGAGAATTCAGCTGTGGCGGAACTCGGCGGCGTGTCCTCGGTCTGCGGCGGTCATTTACACGTCACATTGCTTAATGGAGAATCCAAAACTTATATACTATCAGTGGCGTACGGTGAACTTAATGTTGGGTGTGCTGAATGTGGAAAAAAATATACAAAAAATAATGAATTTTATTCAAGTAATATCAATGGAAAAAAAATACTCATAAAACTAAAACAGAAGGGCACACTTTACGATAGCATTGAAGGTTTATGCAGCAAAAACGAAGAGATATAATTAATGTATAAATGACGTGACTTCATTAAAAAAAAATTTGTATTTTTTATATTTTTTTTCCGGGCTTCAGCTTTTAACGCTAACCTCGTACCCTGGATCTCTCGTTTGGTAAGATAATTAAAGCCTATTTATTGGCAGATCAATGCGGCTCAGAATAACCACTAGTCGAAGGGAGTCAGTACCGTGGATGCTGGAGCTCGAACAATTAGATGTGATTACGAATCCAATCTCATCTTTTATTAAAAAAAAATGGATTTTTCTAAGAATAAAAATAGTTATTCGTGATATGCTTAATAATTTGGTTGATATTTTGTATTTTTCTATTAGCTAATATGACGCGTAAATGATGCGCGCTCTCGGCGCGGACTGAGAACACGCGACCGGTAGACCGAGCCCTAAATTCTAACGACACGTATCATTAGTATACGTTTCACTCGCACTTGGCACATCGTACCGGATGCAAGCGAGAAAATACATCGCGCCCGTGGCAGCAGAAACGATTTTTTTTTTGCAATTGCGGACAATACATGTTATGATTATGTATAGTAATTATATTAGACAAATACAGAAAGTTTGTCCCAAATAGCCCCATCGGCACAGCTAGTTTAAAACACACCGTGTAAAATGAGGGATAGATGCATATTCATGTTGTTGCGACCCATTTTCTCAACAATATTAATTGATTATTAACAATTGGATATATAGATCAATTCAACGCAATTGACTATAACGGCTTTATTCCCCATTTAGGAAGAGGCTAATGCCTCAACGCTGACCTTTCATGACTGGCAATTATATCTAAACGGCCTTCGACTTATTAAGAATCATGCTATAGAAGTAGAAGTGCAGCTAAAAATCGATTCCGCAATCTTTCATATTCAAATACGTCCGAGCGAACGGCATGTCAAATCGCGTGAACACAATTCAAGTACGGTATTTATGCATTTTTTGTCGCAGAAAATTAATTCGCATTTGAAAATGAGACACTTTACAATTAGCGATTCATTATCGCAGTATGTGCGTGTAGACCAGATGGAATGATTTAATGGCATCTAGTGTAATCATTCAACTATCAATTAACCCGAAGTTAACCTTTACATTGCAAGTGTGTACACGTTTCGTCATATCAATCACGAGGAAGAGGAATTCAGTGTTCTCCATATTGAACAGATGGAAATGTAATTTACGTTTATGTTGTCTGAAAATTAATTCGTTTATTTTTTTAAAATTAACATTTAAGTATGATCGCGACGGTTGCATGTAACATAAAGTTTATGATGACAATGAATTGCATGTCGGTTCAAGGAACACGACTTTGTCGACATAATAAAAAAATAATTTTTAATAGTTTTTATTGTCTCCATACATTGATTATTTAATCATTGACACAATTTAATAAAATCTTAATTCTCGTTAAGCTAAACTGAATGCAAATTATATAATAAATATGTAAATAATGGCCGGTATCTACTGATATAACCTTTAAATAATATGTCGATCAATATATACGTCATCGGCTTGATTTGGAGAATTGGTCCATATCAAATAGTGACACCACTTTAATTGACGAAGTAATTTATAAGACGGTCGCCTCAATTAAATCGGCCAGCTTTTCAATTAATTGAAAGCTAACGCGTGCATTCATTTTCGCCAGTGTTTGACGCAAATTCCCCCCTCTTTTCAAATCCAAGTTTATTAAATAGCGAAACTCGTAATATTCTTGGAAATCATTATGCACGCTCTAAACTCGCGGGCAATACCCATAATTTATATATTCATTTTTTTCCTGACAAGTTCACATTGATTCACGAATCATTTCCGTATATTTCATTTTTATTAGAGCGCTGTAAATTTGCGAATATAAATTATTTTGATTTATTAGACTGCAGGTGTGAACAACGGTCATCGTAAAATTATCGTCAATTGATCTAAAATTTATATAATATTATAGATTTACCCCAAGGACAAAGATATAATATGCACACGTTAAATCGCAGCAACCGCAGTGTTGCCAACTTTGGTCAATATCAATTGTTTCTGTATTCATCAGTCATTGTTCCCTGCGATTTATTACTAATCCTGTATATGAAAAAAGACATTTAATAACAACGTTTGTTGTTACATTTAGAAGATACATGGTTGGAAAGAAAAATGCCATACCGAAAATTGTGTTCCAGTATTTTTAAAAAAAAAAAACATATTTTGTGCAATATTTATATATTATTTACAGTTTTTTATCACAGAAATTTTAAAACCCAAAAAATTTGGTATGAGGTTTTTTAAATTTGGAAAAAAAATCTGTAATCACGGTTCCCTGCGACTACTTTCTATTCTCGGAGATGAAAACAACATGATAGAACGACATATTCCTAATTTTGTGGAGATAAAGACAGAATTTCTGAAAAAGCTGAATGTTATAACGAAAATTGGATTCCAAAAGTGCTTCAAAGATTGGTAAAAGCACTGGAACAAATATATAATATATCTAATGGGGCCTCTTTGAGAGTGGAAATTACTAAAAAATTCTCTGCATTTTTTTTTATCAAACCTCGTATTTTATTAAAATAAAAGTCAACAAGATATTTGCACCTAGGAAAAGTGTAACATTTAAAAAAAAAAATTTACATGTTTTACGCTATATACCGAAATTTATAAACAAAAATAAGGACGAGGCTTTATCGCATGCAATCGGCGAAAATTTGGGTTTTTTATAAATAAAATGTTCTATTAACCCTTTTACTCCCACGGGGCCGATCATCGGCCCCAACTGGTGTATGCAAAACATTTACAAAAGGCCGATCATCGGCCTCAATTTTTTTTTGTTAAATTTAAAGTCATAATTTTTACAATACATCTGGGGTGACATGTTCAAAGTTTATGAAGTACAGTGGAACCTCTCTTAACGAGCACCTCCCATAACGAGTAATTCGCATAACGAGCAAAAAAAAGTGAAAAAATTACTCCCTTAACGAGCGACATTTCGCATAACGAGTGACGCAGAAAGGGGAAGTCACAAACGTATGACGCACTTGTGTGTGTTGGATCGTATTTCACAGCAAGAAGTTATGAAGGAGAGTTTGGAGGAAGAGGAAGTAGCAGAGAAACAATCTTCTGACGCAATAAGAGAAATGCTGAAAGCATGGGAAACTGTTTCATCGTGCATTGAGAAACATCATCCTAATAAGGAGGTGGCCATGCGTACAAACATATTCAATGATAGCAACTTGGCTTCCACAGCCTTTCACCAAATTTTTTAAAGAGTCGGCTAAAACAAAATGTCTCTAAACGGCTTTCTAGTAAAAATAATTAATTATTTGTCATAAATTAATAAATAATAAGCTAGTTTAGATTTTTAAAAATGTTTTTATCCAGGTTGTTACGATCTTTAACAATTTATAAGAATGTCATTTTATTTGAATAAACGTTAAAAAAAAATATTTCGCATGGAACGCATTATCGTGTTTTATATTGATTTATATGAGAAAATTAGTTTCGCTTAACGAGTTTTCACACAACGAGCAAGATTCTGGAACAAATTATGCTCGTTATGAGAGGTTCCATTGTATATTCCATCCAAAAAAGGCTGGGATTAAAAGGGTTAAGAAGATACATACATATCTACGAGATTGGGTCTTATTTTTATTCTAGGGGCAATGAGTTTCTCACACTTAAATCCAATAGTGTCATAAAGAATTCATAGATGTCGTCGGAAAATTTACCTATCCGGATAATATATTAGCCCAGTTGCGGTTAACCTGCATAATTATAACAGCCTGTATGTTATCCACAAGCCATGGCACTGATTAACCGATCCGTCACGGATTTATTTATAATAGAAAATGTACTAAAATCGTATGGTTTTACTCGCACTCGGCACATCGTACCAGATGCTAGCGAGAAAAAACATTGCACGCCTGGCAACAGCAGATGATTAGGTATAATATTTATTCTTTGGCCTTTTTTAGGCCAATACAAAAAGTTTGTGACATGTAGGATTTATATTAAAAGAGTTATTTAAAATTTGGGGTCCCAAATAAAGCTCATCGGCACGGCTAGGTTAATATCGTTGATTTTTCTTAAGAACATGACCAACAATTTTGTCTGGACAGTTTGTCATTTCCTTTCATCATATGTATAACAGGCTAGAGCTTGCTAAATAAGGCTGCTTACCTTCGAAGATCAATCAGTGTCAACATATTGAAAATATTAATTGCATTGTTAATTTGGATCAATGTCTCAGACGTGTTTAATTTTTTTTTTTAAGAAAAGTTCTTCTGATAGTTTTTCTCTATCGTCCTAGAGTCATCAAAAATATTTAAATTTTTATAATGAATATTTTAATTTAATAGACAAGTGCATTGGTCAGCTCATTGTTTGTTCATCTCGAGTCGTGAAGATTATATAACTGACACACGACAGCTAGACTTAACGCATGGCTGCGGCATAAAACGACAGAAAGTTCAACAGTGCCTTCGATTCTGAGGTCAAACACTGCATTCGACAGGATCTCTACGTGATTAAGGCTATAGCCCAAAATTGTGAGAAAATTTACCAAGGACATTTTGGGATGTGAACAATGCCAATTATGTGCATAAATCCGTGGGATTATTTTTTCAGAATCAGAAATGGGCGCCATTTAACAGTTTAATATTCAAATACTGATAAATATTATATTCGAACGTCTAAATGAATTAAATTGTTGCCGACTGCTGCTGAAAAGTATTTTAGAGCATCATTAGTGTATGCACATTCATTGAAATATTTTTCAACACTAATTCAATACACTAATTAATAATTGCAGACATTATTAGATTTTAATGCGTTTATTGAGTTAGTTGGAATTGTGTAAATTATTAAAAATCAATTTGAAAATATGTTTAAAATTGCATTATCATCACATTAACAATGGTTTAGTTGTACAATATTATTCAATTATCTGCGATCGCATCGGACAATGAATGTAATAATAGTATAAATGATTTATATAATATATAAATATTTATATGTATTGCAATCCAGATAAACATCTTTGAGATTGTATGTTCATGCTTAAATCAGAAGCTGTGTGCATAATTGTATTTAAATGTTTTTCTCACGTACGATAGCATTGTTTAAACAAATGCATATAGCGATTTTTGATATGGATATAAAAAATGGATTTAATATTGTCGGTGTTTAGAAGCATGTGCCACAGATGTGACCCCATCACCATGAACTACTTTCGAAATTTTGTACAAATGTTGCCAAGTTTGGCACAAATTTCAAGACCGGCACATTGTTCTGCGATAAAAAGTTTTTAACCAATTTTCACGATGAATGAACAGCCGTGATCGAAGCAAGAATTATATAACGAACGGTATCGGAAAATGAAAAAAAAAATGGCACGATTTTTCTAGGTTAAAGGGCATCATTTATTACACACTCGTGCAAATTTCGAGGTTATTTACATATTTGCGAATCAAAAAAACGCACCTGTAATTTTATTATTAATTATAATTTGCAACTAACAACTATAATATGGATAAATTACTTCCCTTTTTTATCACGACACGACGGACGTTGAAATATTTTTATTCCGTTTGAATAAAAATAAAACAAATGAATGATTAAAACGATGCGTGGTATGGCCATATTTTTTGAGCTGTCAAAAAATTATAAGCAATTAAAAAGTAGATGATATCGCATCGCAATAATTACGTTTTAAAAATACATAATAGTGAATATTTGTGATACCATCATTATCGCAGAATATTGGCAATAACCTGTCTTCGACCTGGTAGTGTTTGGCAACCGGTCTTTATATCGAACCTTGGTAGCTCTTCACACGGTAGACGGTCATTGTTTTCTTTTGTTCTTAACATAATTTTTTTCAACAGACAGGTGCCTCAATTTTAGATTAGCTATCGCATCCTTTCCGCAAATTACCAAAAAAACACCATAAGAAATGCGCAATCGTAAACCGACGAATACCCGACCATGTCGAGTATTCATTCAATATATACATTTAGCGATTCGATCGGCTTTTCTTAAATATATATATATTTTTTTTAATATATTTTTCTAACCTCTTTTATAATCATGTCGAGATGTTTAATATTTGACATTAACGAGAATTTTTCTTGTCTGATCTTCTTGGCCTTCGTTACGCGTAGTGTGTCATTAACATCGTCGGCAAGTCTTGTAGCAAAAACCTCTGTTGCAATCGTGACGTCAAATTCTGCCGTAAAAGGACAGTGCATTCGTGACGTAACATGATGTAATATGTAGAACGTGGTCATTGTAAATATGCACTTAATTTAAAATATATATATATAATTTTAGAAAAATATTTGAAGAAAATTCAACACCCTTACAGAACGCCTTGTGCTTGAATATCATATTAATGAATTTTAAAAAAATGTGAATCAAAAGACATGATTTATCGACGTTTTTATAAAGCTAGTATCAAATGTTGCCAGTCAATAAAGAAGCCAAAATTCCCCAAAACTAGTCTTTCTTGATTTCTAGCTAAAATGCAAATCAAATAATCTATAATAATTCATGAAAAATTTAATATATATGCGGGACGGGCTTTTTATGGTTAAATAAATTCAAGACAGCATTATTTAACCCTTTAAACGCGGCATGCATCATATGATGCGTACATGAATCGGATCTGTTATAACTTTTTTAATATAAATCCAACATGTCATATTTTTTTGTATTTGTCTAAAGAATAAATATCGTAAATAATCATTGACCTTTATTGTCCGCAATTACGAAAAAACAATATTCTGTTGAATGAAGCGATTCTGTTGTCACGGGCGCGATATTTTTTTCCGCTCGCATACGGTACGATGTGCCGAGTGCGAATGACACGTACAGCGAGAGCATTTACGCGTCATATTGATTAGTTAAAAAATCCAAAATATCGATTTCAAATTTTCAAGCATATCATGTATAACTATTTTTATTCTTAGAATAATCCATTTAAACAAAACGTCATAAAGATAAATCTTGTCTTAAAATGCTTGGGGTCTCTGATAGATCCCCTTCGGACGACTCGGTTGTTTTCAAGCCACCGTGACCGTTCGGTTAAACTGGAAATATTTAATTTTTTGCTTAAAAAATAAGTTCACAAACACAGCTAATATTAAATTAACAACCAAACACAAGAAAATTAAAAATAAATTGAAACATGTCACATAGTAGCTATCGTGTACATGTACCAAATAAGGGCTGGCAAAAAATATCGTAGGAATAAACTCCATTA